>PNEQ01068734.1:29315-65014 GCA_003012365.1 Medauroidea extradentata | reverse complement strand
CACCTTCTGACGTGTCCATGGTTTTTACACCAAAAAATTCGTTGAACAACCTGTCTTGTCTCTGTTCTGTTCTTTGTTCATAAATAGAGAGTAACTTTCCCCACATTTCAGAACTTGTTGTACACATATTAATCAACTGGCGAACCGCCGGCGTCATATTATTGACAATGACTTGCTGCGCGCCGAATTCTAATTTTTCGTACGCTTGCAGTTGAGTATTATATGTCGTTACATCCTTCGCAGTTGCATCTGGTGCCAGTTTCGCAGGATATTCAAGCTTCCCTTCAACTGCAGTCATAAGTCCACTACTTTGTAGCAGGATAACCATCTGGAACTTCCAATCGGTCCAATTCGAATGGCCTTGCAGTTTATCAATGCTAGTCTTCAATAAATTTTCCATGACGACTATAAATACGTACGTCGAAACAAAGACGGTACAGACCAATTCAACAGCAGACATCGATGTTACAACACTGATCGCGGCTGTCACAGTTACGGACATAGTTCATGGCGTAAAACGAAACACTCGTATACTCCGATAAACATAGTACCGGGTCAATACAAAGAAACGTAGTGACAGGGCGAAATACTGGGCCTATAACCTGTTAGCAGAACTGAAGTACGTACACATACGTTCGCTTGGTTATGTCGATTTATTTCCTGATGATATGCCATGCAAACATAACTAGAGACAGAACTAGACAGACTACTTGCCAGATATAATCACAGTCGTAAAACAGAGCACACTAAAAAAAGAAACTTTTGCCAACTTACAAATATAAAACGTCCTAATTACAGAACAACATATACCAACATACACACATATCATTCACTAGATTACAAGTTCAACACAACAATAATCCAACATTTTCAGGTAAAAATATTAAAATGTAAAAGGGAAACAAAGGGTATCTTAGGATTTGTTATCATTGTCGAAAATCTGAACACATTGCACCACAATGCAAACTACAGTTGGATAACAGGAAATGTTATAATTGTAGAAAAGTAGGACACATAAAGAGATTGTGTAGGTGTATGCCATTGAATAGAGGTGTTGGTACAACCAAAAGCAATAAACAAAGTTGTAAAACTGAACAAATTAATGCAGTTAAAGGAAAACGAAGTCTAGAGATAGATGTTGAGGTAGCTGGACCTAAATTAATTGCTTTAATTGACACGGGCGCTAGTGACTGTTTTATTAATCAAGATTGTTTGAGTACGTTATTTAGGACTTATCCATACTTAAAGAAAAGAATAAGAGTTGAAAATGGTTTCAACCTGTTAATTGCTTATGCGAGTAGTTATAGGGTTAGGGCAGATATTAAATTTTACTTCAAATTAAATAAATATTCTTGGACACGAAAGTTTTGGGTTATTTCTAAGCTGGTTAACCAAATGGTATTAGGATTAAACTTTTTGACTGATACTCGTGCTATTCTAGATTTGTGCGAAAGGGTCTTATATTTTAGGTTTGACCCTGAAAATTTAATTTCACTTCAGGGAAGGAAAATAGAGGGTAGTCATATTTATGCGGGGTCAGATGTAGCAGTAGAAAATGTGGGGGAAAACAAAAGTAAGCTCAGTAAGGAAATCTTAACCGAATTTCAGCTTGTGATCAATAAAAAGTTACTTATGGTTTGTCTCTTGGAAAAAGCCATTGCGTGTTAAGTGGGGGGTTGTGACGTGCACTGGAACGTAGCACTTACTTGACCTCTCATCATATAGTAATTTCAATTTTATTTTTGTCTTAATTAATATTTTTTTTGTTTGTTTTGTTTATAACATTTCAAGTAGGCCAATCATAGTTCTCTAGCTTGGAAGCACATACAGAGAAGTGCTGGCTTTTAAAATTTCAAATAAGCTCTGAGCTAGCCTGTGTTAGGATGGATTTATCTGGCAGGCAGGTCGGAGTTCACCCGCTTGGAGGCACGTATTGGTACGTGCTGGAATGTAGGGAGCTCTGCAGGGCATTCCTCGATCGATGTGGGTGGTAGTGCCATTTGCAACAGAACTCAGAAAAGGTAGTGATCCGCGGCAGATTGATGACCCTAATGAATATTTAGCTGATATGGTGGAACAAAACGCTTTGCAAATTTGCCACTAACTATGTTACATATAAATTTAATGCTATAAATGTCAGTTGACCAGCTTTCTTTGAACAAGTTGGATCCTGGTGTATCACTCCGCTGCTCGGCCGAGTAAGTCCGGGTGACCGCCCAGGGAAGTTAGTTGTCATACATCGGAGCTCGTGGACGGTCATCGGGAGATGGCCGGCTAAGTTTTTCTGTTCAAGTATGTAAACTGCAGTTGTGATACATTGGAGCTCGTGAACGGTCGCCAAGAGATGGTCGGCTTAGTGCTTTCTTTAGTTGGGGCGTCATTGCGGGAGGAAGAGGACGTGTTAGACGTGGTAGAGGGGCTGTGAAGCCTAGAGGACGGATTCGTTAGAAGAGATTCTTTTTTTGTCTATCTTTTTGGCGTGCAGTCTTTTCTTTTACAGTTGTGTAGTAACCAGAAGTAGTGATTAATAACCACATAGTCAGTTACTAAGGTAGAAAAAGTGCCGGGCCAAGTACTACTACTGAGAGCAGGCGGAAAGGCGTAATACATAGATAAAATAAATCCACCTCAACTAACTCTGGGCTAGCACTCACTATGTGAATTGCCTTTGTGTGGGATATTAAAGTCTGGGAGCTTGGCTGCAAGGGCAGGCGACAGTAGTGTAGGAGTGAACATGGCTACGTCCTAAGTTATCTGTTGTAACTTTTCTGTACTTTGTTTAAATAATACAACATTGGCGACGAGGATGGGATTTACGTTCGAGAGGTTGTAGCGTGGTAAATTAGTGTCTTCAAAATGGGAGGTTTCAAGGTGGAAAAGTTTGTCAGCAATGAAGATTCGTGGGATTCGTATGCTGAACGCTTGGAACAGTGTTTTATCGCCAATGGCGTCGGTGATAAAGAAGAGGACCAAGCGAAACGGCGCGCAATTCTGATATTGTCTTTAGGCAAGGATACATATGAAGTGTTACGGAATTTATGTGAACCCAAGAAACCCCAGGACAGAAATTACAAGGAACTTTTGAAGTTATTGGGTGAGCACTATTCCCCTAAGCCGTCGGTCATAGCAGAACGACACAATTTTCACAAGTGCGTGCAACAAGATGGTGAAACAGTGGCCGACTTTGTAGTTGCACTACGGAAATTAACCAGGTATTGTAATTTCGGTACGTTTTTAGACTCGGCCTTACGTGACCAGTTTGTCGTCGGAGTAAGAGACAAAAATGTAACACATAGGTTATACTTGGAAGCAGAAGATACCACATTTGAAAAAACTGTAGCGCTCGCAGTTGCATATGAAGCAGCTACTGGTAATGCATCTCGAGAAGTGGCAGAGTTAAAAGTTAGTGAGGTATCTGGTCAGTCATCCCTAGTGATGGAGGTTGTATATTTGGTTCAGGTTAGGCCCAGGAAGGTAGATGAAAAAGGGGTAGGAGTGATGAAATGCTTTTGCTGTGGAAGGGCAAATCGTACAGTTAAGGACTGTAAATTCAGGAGTTACAGATGTAACAATTGTAAACAGTTGGGTCATTTGCAGCACATGTGCCCTAACCTAGCAGTGTCAAAGAAGAGCGAGTCTAAAAAACACAACTTTGTTGCGCATGAAGGTGCAGAGGAACACACTAGCCGCTTAGATGAGTGGAGAAGTGAATTCGCATCAATGTTTTGTATATAAGCAGGAACAAAACCTAAGCCGTGGGTCATTCCTGTATTAGTGGGTGAGGTACAGTTAGATATGGAAGTGGACAGTGGTGCTGCCATATCTGCAATATCAGAACATACCTACAGCCATATGTTTGCAACCTATCCCTTGAGCTCTACCAATGCCAGATTGAAGTCATATACCAACGAAGTTATCAATCCATGTGGGACGTTAAGGGTGCCTGTGAAAGTGAAGGGACAGCTGAAGACCACTGATTTAGATCTTTTTGTAGTGCCAAATGGTGGCCCCCCGCTGCTAGGGAGGGACTGGTATGATGCTTGCATTTTCCTCGGCCGTGCTTGTACCATGTTGACACAGCAGAGAAACAAAAATGGGAGTTGTTCAACAGCCTAGTAGCAAATTATCCATTGGTTTTTGATGGGGGCCTGGGAACCTTTTCTGGAGGGCAGGTTTCTTTACAACTTAGGGAAAATACCACTCCTGTGTTTTTGCCTGCCAGGACCCTTGCTTTTGCACTAAAAAGCAAGGTGGATGAGGAATTAAATAGGCTTTTAGGACTGCACATTCTGCACCCAGTGACATTCAGTGAATGGGCTACATCAGTCATTCCAGTGGCAAAAAGTGATGTGAGTGTACGCATATGTGCAGACTTTAAAGTAACAGTAAATCCTAAGTTAGTTGCAGAATATTACCCATTGCCAAGGATAGAGGAGCTATTCGCAAAATTGAAAGGTGGTAAGGAGTTTTCTACAGTAGACTTGTTGCAAGCATTTCAACAACTAAAGTTGGATGAGAGATCTCAAGAGTTATGCACATCAATACTCACCGGGGCCTCTTCAGGTACAGCAGACTGTCATTTGGAATTGCTTCTTGTCTTGCAATATTTCAGCGCACAATGGAGCAAGTCCTTCTGTGTCTAGACGGAGTAGTTTTCTTTCAAGATGAAATTTTGGTTACCAGGCCAACACGAAGCAACACGGGAAGAATTTGGATATAGTGTTCCAGCATCTAGATAAGTATAGCCCTAAAGTAAATACAAAGAAGTGCAAAATTTTCCAGCCTACAGTGACCTTACGCCATACAATTGACAAGGAGGAGCTGCATACTTGCAATGACAAAGTCAGGGCAGTTGTAGATGCACCAGCTCCACAAGATCTTAAGCAATTGCGTGCATGACTTGGATTAGTAAACTATTATGCGAATTTCCTGCCTAATCTTTCCAGTCTTGGCGCCTTTGCATGATCTTTCGAAGAAGGGATGTCGTTCGAATTGGACATAGTGTGAAGTGTCTTTCATGAAGCTCAAGGACTTGATAGTTTCCTCTAATGTGCTGGCTCACTATGACCCCGAGTTGCCCATCATATTGGCTTGTGATGCTTCCCCATATGGCCTTGGGGCTGTGATAAGTCACATGTATTCTGATGGGTCTGAGCGACCAATCACGTTTGCTTCTCGTACACTGTCAGAAGCAGAGAATAAATATTCACAGCTAGATCGAGAGTCTCTAGCAATTATTTTTGGCGTGAAGAAATTCTTCCAATACTTGTATGGGCAGAATTTCTGCCTTGTTACCGACCACCAACCCTTAACTCACATATTTGGGAACCATTGCAGCATTCCTCAATTGGCTGCAAATCGCCTACAGCGTTGGGCCGTCATGCTGCAGGGATTTGATTATGAAGTTCAGTAGTGAGGGGCTCAAAGAATTCAAATGCTGATGCACTTTCCAGGCTGCCATTGCATAAAGTGGATGCTTCAGAAGAGTTTTCATATCTGCACGTTGGGGTCATAGAGTTTTTGTCAGTGACTGCACAAGCCATTAGGATTGCTACATAACGTGACCCGGTTCTGAGCAAGGTCGTGTTGTGTGTTCGCGATGGTTGGCCTGCTGAAGTTGAGGAGAAACTGAAGCCATTCTATGCACGATGACTGGAACTGACACTTGAGCAGGGCGTGCTGATGTGGGGCCACAGAGTGGTGGTGCCGTCTTCTCTTCAGGGGAGAGTGTTGAAGGAATTGCATTCCAGCCACTTCAGTGTTTGTAAAATGAAGGCTCTGGCACGATCCTATGTTTGGTGGCCGAAGTTGAATGACAATTTGGAAAAGGTCACAGCGTTGTGTGCTTCATGCTTTCGGGAGAAGTCCATGCCAGACAAATCCATCCTTCTGCCTTGGGTATGGCCTGGCAAGCCATGGCATAGGGTACATGTGGACATAGCTGGCCCCTTTTTGGGCAAGTACTTCCTGGTGTTAGTGGATAGTTACTCCAAATGGCCTGAAGTGTGTGAACTTACAAGCACTAGCAGTACAGCAATCATCAATAAATTATGGGTTTGATTTGCAGTATATTGGCTTCCAGAATGCCTTGTTTCAGACAACGGACCCCAGTTTTCCTCGGAAGAGTTTCAAAATTTCTGCCACCAGAATGCCATCCGGCACACCTTTTCCCAGCCGTACCACCCAGAAACAAACGGTCAGGCTGAAAACATGGTCAAAACGTTTAAACAAAAAATCAAAGCATTTCTCCACTCTGGGGTGCCAGTAGAGGTAGCACTCCCTTGGTTTCTTCTGAGTTACCGAACAACGCTTCATGCTGTTACAGGTGAGTGTCCCAGCAGTATGATGTTTGGCAGGGTACTCTCCCTGGTTACACCATCAATAGCAAACAGAGTTGCTAACCACCAGTCATCTTCTGTTAATTCGCCTTGGCGCCGGTCTGAAATTTTCGCGCTTGGCAGTCCAGTGGCTTTTAGAGTTTCTGGGCGTGGAAAGAACAAGTGGGACAGAGGCATTGTCGTAAACAGACTTGGTCCTCTCACTTATAAAGTGAAAGGTACAAAGGGAGGTGTCTTCCATCGTCACCTCGATCAGATCAGATTTGTTTCCCCGTCACAGACAAATGAAGTATCTTCTGACTGGCACTGATTGGACCATGCAAGCGGCAATAGTATTACGGCAGACGTGCCTTCTAAGTGTACAGGTAATCTTTCGGATTCTGTCACTGTTAATGATACAGTCGCAAAGGCCAAGAATCTGATGAAGGGGAATTTAGTGGTGCAAATGACAGTGACAGTTTGTGGGGGTTCAGCGTAGTGGATGGGGCTCCCATGAGTGATAAATTGGAAGGGAGAAGAGTGTGCACGACAGTGACAGTGGTAAACTCGACAAACAAGGTTCAGGGAATAGAACATCTTGTGGAAGCAGCATTGAGGGTGAGCACTTCAAAGGATTTCCTGTTGAGGCAACCCCACTCAGCATAAGTCCTGCTAAGGGTCGTGCGTAGGTACCCAATGAGAGAGAGAATGAAAAAGAAAGTTATTGATGTACAGTGAGTGGCAGAAAGAGATGTGTGTGTCATCTGTAGTGTAATTTTATGTTTCATGCAGTTAGTGTTAAGGAGTATTTTGTTGTGGTTGACATTGTAGTTGTAGTATAATGATCAAGGGACATTTGTTTTGTTGTGGACAATGTAATCTTTGTGTGTTCTTGGTTATGTATTTCTAGGATGAGTTTGTATACACGCCTTTCCTTCCATATGATATGTGGGGGAGGAGTGTGGGATATTAAAGTCTGGGAGTTTGGCTGCAAGGGCAGGCGCTAGAAGTGTAGGAGTGAACATGGCTACGTCCTAAGTTATCTGTTGGAACTTTTCTGTACTTTGGTTAAATAATACAACACTTTGTATGGTAAATTTCGTCAAAAGAAGTTAAATAAAAAAGAGAAAAAAAGGCTAATATGACTTTTTTTATTTATTTATTCATCTGTGGCTGATTAACCTCACTGCTATCTGGGCATCAGTATGATAGGCACCGCCTCTACATCAGTGTGTTTGTTTTCGTCTTTGTTCTGCCGGCATAAATACTTGCAATAGCAAAAGGAACAGAGCTACAGCCCCGCCTGAACACAACACAAACAACACCAACCAGCAGCAACAGACAAGGAGGAGACCCCTTAATACTGGCGCACAGGAACAGGGACCTGAGGGAATCAAAGTACCTTGGGGGGGCCCGAGGACCCACAACAACCAGCTCTTCCAGTGCCAGGACAGCGGCAGTAGCAGTCGCCGCCGGCAGTACAGGAAACAGGTCACGTCAACAAGGAAAAACAATAACCCTGACTAGAAGAGCTGTATAGTAAAGTAGTAGAAGAGAGCAGCCAACAAACAGGTCAGTGTGTACCAGTGCGGGTAGGTAGATAAAGTGAGTCGTATACAATTGTGCATCATATCAAGTACAGTGAACCCTCGATAACTCAGACTAAAATGGGGGAGAAGCTATCCGAGTTATTTGTCAGTGTTATCGAGGGGCGTCCGGGGAGGAGGGGTAATCAGTCATTAATCACACGAAACGTGAGGAAATCAGTATGCTATCATTTCTACAAGCAAAAGAGGCCGCAATATATAGTGCTTTGTATGTATCAATTTACAGGAGGGGGTAGTGGGGAAATTATCACTGTAATGTGGAGAACTATAAAAGAAAGAACGTCAAACAACCTGGGCCGGCAGATTCATTTATATTTATTTTTTATGCTACTTCTGGCTGATCTTTTTTTATCTGTGCTAGAAGCTGGCACCAAGGCACCCTTCTACCACATAAAAGTTCTCACCCCCTTCTCTCGTCTGGCTGGCGACAGTCTATGTGCGTGCATGTATGTGTGTGTGTGAGATAAGCTAGGGTGGTAGAGCACGAGCGGAAGTAGTCAAGGTCAACCGGTACAGTCTCAACAGTAATAAAAACACTGCACGTGACCACACGCAACTCACGAGATCTTTATGTGAAAAATTGCTCAACATCAGCATGTCACAGTGCCTGCAGCCAGCTGCTAGTTTCCTATGAGAAATTGTTTTTTTCCCCAGGGCCTCTTTGCTAGAATACGAGGCCAGGAGCAACGTAAATCTCAGTCTACCTTTCCTCCTTTTTTTTGTTTAGTTGAAGTCTATGGCAATGGTTGAAGTGATAATATGCGCTTATAGGCCTCCATTCATACTGTCTTACCTTGGCTGCATCGTCATAGATCAGCGACATCTTTACACACACTTTACACTTGAAATAAATTTCACAGATACCATCAAAATTAACGGGAACTCAATAAAAGCCCATTCATTTTAACCATTTAAGATTTCAAAAGCAAGCGAGGCCCTCTAGAATGTGCGGCCCGGGGCAATAGCCCCTTTCTGCCCCCCCCCTCTTTTATAATTAAGCCCTGTTTTTTTTCGTTATCGCTACGGCCTCTAGCGTAGTGGGTTAGGCGCCAGTTTACGGTGCGAGAGGCCCTGGGTTCAAATCCTAGCTCAGGCATGAATGTTGTGTTGTTCTTTCACATCACTTCACCCTCATCTGCTTGTAAGACATCGTTAAAGGGCCGTAAAACCCTCTCACCACCTTGCCTACATTGCAATGCAAACCAATGGCTTTTATTTTTTTTTTATTAATGTCCGGAACAAATTGTTTTGCAATCTTGAATTTATCACACATACCAGAACAAAATAAATTTCCCATTATGTGCCATTGTGACCTGTAGTTACCGTCCAATTCACCAGCATCATACTCAAATGTTTATTTATGACGCACGTGTGTGTATAGCTCACGTGGTGGAGAGGGAGTAAAGATAAAGAAGGGAGGTCTGCCTGCTGAGTTGCAAAAGAACTGACAAGAGAAGTTAAGAAGGAATTTAAGGAGGTAAAGGAAGAGCTAAAAAAGGAAAGAGTTGTGCAGAAGTGTTTAATAAACTAGAACCAGTTGTAGAGTTAGGCCTAGATGAACAGAAAGTGACAGAGGTGCAGGAAGGTAAGGGTGAAGTTAGGCCTAATAATGAAATTAATGTTGTGTCACATGAGTTTGTAGTTACGGTGATTCAGGATAGTGACTGTGTAAAAAATGAGAGTAGAGTAAGAAAAGGCAAATTTATTAGTAACTGGGGGGTGAGACTACAGAAATGGGAAATGGACAGAGCATTCTGGGGAACAGGGAAAAGGTGTGATGACATTATTGTGGTAAGAGAGGTAGAACAGTGGGAGGTGCAGGAATGGCACCTGAGTAATGTGTTTACAGGCCGGAGGAACTGGAAGGTAAAGCCTGTGTAGTGAAGCGAGAGGTTCAGAGATGTGTTGGGGTGCAGGGAAGTGTTGAGTGATGGGGGGTGCAGGAGTGGACACGAGGAAAGGTGAAAATCAAGGTTAGGGATGAAGGTGTGTGCCCTGTGTTGTGCTCAGAGGAGAAAGAGGATGATGTAGTGTGAGGGACCTGTTCGGCAAGGTACAAGAACATGTGTATTCTTGTAATTATAATGAAGCGTTTGCAATTTAGTAAAATTATTAATTGGATATGGCACCACTAGGTTGTTGACAACATGATGTAATTAGGTACCTACAGTACATTAATAATATTGATTTTTCTGAAGTATGAGTAAGGTTGTTTATACAGTTTTTTTCACCTTATGAGCAAGGTAGGAATAATGGAAAATTAAGGTTTTAGATAAAATTTGGTTAAGGTATACGTAATTAGAAATTTCATGACATCGGTCAACCCTGATGTTTATTATGGAGTTTTGCAGAGGTTTGTGAAATAATTTATGTTAACATAAACAAATATTGAAATTGGTGTAATATGTACAAGCAGAGCTTAACCAAGCAGAATTTTATAAGGCAGTTGATAAAATAATAATTATTATTTAAGAAATTAAATTTGAAAATTATTAACTTACCTGTACTTGAGGTGTAGCAGCAGTGTAAACAAACGTTGTGGGTTAAGTCTCAGAGTTAAAATTTGGTGAATATAGGGCAGTATAGATAATTATGATAGCGGGAAGAGGTCAGGGGAGTTAATGTTTTGAATTTGAGGTTGGAATGAATGTGAGGTTAGAAACTGGTTAGTATAATTGTGGGTTATATTAAATTAGTAAAATGTAAAAGGGAGTGCTGCAAAAGAGTAATTGAAGGAGAAAGTGGTTGTAAAGGGAGAAGGTGAGTGAATGGAGGTATGAATCATGGTTTGAGTAAGAAGAAGCATCAATGTTGTGAGGTTATGTTATGGTGATTCGGGAGCCTTCGTCATGGAGCAAATAAGGCTGGGCCTGTGTTTAGTATTGAGGAAGATGAAGATGTTTGTAGAAATTTTGCCTCGTCGTGGTGCAAATAGGCATATATATATTGTTTTATTGTGGTTGTGGCCTCGTCGTGGTGCAAATAGGCAGGTATTTGTTTTGTGATTGTTGAAAGGGTGCCTCGTCTTGGTGCAAATAGGTACGCCTTAAGTAGTTATCGGGTATATGTTCTGTGAATTTCTGAAGTAGTAATGGTGTTTGAGTGGTAAGAGGTTATGGTGCAGCCTCCCAGTACTAAAGATTGAGTGCAAATAGGCAGGTATTTATTTTATGATTGTTGAAAGGGTGCCTCGTCGTGGTGCAAATAGGTACGCCTTAAGTAGTTATCGGGTATATGTTCTGTGAATTTCTGAAGTAGTAATGGTGTTTGAGTGGTAAGAGGTTATGGTGCAGCCTCCCAGTACTAAAGATTGAGTAATAGAGAGTTATGTGCTTTGTTTTGGAAGTTTTAATAAAAAAAATTATTGTTTACAAGTATATTGAAGTTGATTGTGTGAGTTTTTTATGTGCTGCTATAAATCAAATTGTATCTTCAACTTTTTTTTTTAATTTGTGATTGTGTCAACGGTATTAGTGGTAAAGTCATTTGGTATTATTAGTGTTCTTCTCAGGGTTGATCATAGTAAGTAGTTGAAGTATTGTTGGTGTCAGTTAAATTTGTTATTAAATGTGTACCTTGTGTACCTTGGTAGTAAATTCACTTTGTAAAAGTGTATGCTAATCTGGCTTTGATTTTTCTTGAGGATTGTTGAAGTTTTATGTTAATAAAACGTAGATAGATGTGAAATTTAGATGTGGTCGCAGAATGTAAGGCAAGTGTGCCAAGGAAATAAGTAAAGATTGTTGTAATTTTTTTGTTGTTGTTGTGGTACCACATGCCTAAGCATAGTAAAATTACTGCTTAAATTTTCTATTTTTTTTTTTTTTTTGTGAGATGTGTTGGGGTATAACAAATGTTAAGTGAAGAATGAATATACATACATACAAGTGAGATATAACCAATGTTGAGTTTTGGGTGGCAAAATTAAGCAGAATGGTATTGTATTTTTAAATTTTGCTAGCACATTATTATTTTGAACCTTGAAAACACCACCAAGAAAATAATACACTTGTATTTAATAGGTACACAAGCTAATTTACTAAGTACTTTGCAACACTTGTTTTTTGTGAATAGTATACCATATTTTTTAGGAGTGATATAAGTTGATTGGGCAGACTTCCTGTAATCAGCTGAACTTGACAAGCCAACCAAGTGTATGGATTGTGGTTTATTAGTATAACTAATAGTAATGGTTTGCAGATGCTTTAAAATATTTTAGTCACATTTGAAATTAAGGGTGCAACAATAGTGTGCTGCCATAAGTCGATGCATAAATTTAAAAGGTATATTTTCATTTGATTTTCTTTTTATCGTCTGCATTATATATATTACATTATATACTATGGTGCTAAATAAATGTTTCATGCTCAGTAGTGGAGTAAAAGGAAATAATTATATTAAAAATATATATGGATAATTTTTTAATGTGGTGGTGTCTTTGAGGTTAGGAAAACAGAAACTTTGTAATATTGTAGAGCATGGTGGTAAGAGTGATTTGCCCGAGTTTGTACTCATGTAGCCTATGTTGTATTCATTAATGTAGCATAGTTTGTATAACTTAAGTAATCATTGGATTGATGAAACACTGGAATTCATATTGAACCATAATTGTGGTGAGCTGTTATGCTGAGAGTGTACTTAACACTTATAGTTTGTCTCTCGGGAAAAGCCATTGCGTGTTAAGTGAGGGGTTGTGACGTGCACTGGCACGTAGCACTTACTTGGTCTCTCATCATGTAGTAGTTTCAATTTTATTTTTGTCTTAATATATTATTGTTTTGTTTATAACATTTCAAGTAGGCCAACTTAACCAGGTGTAAGGATGTATATGGCGGGATCCAGCATATTAATTGGGGATGCAAGTAGAGAAATTAACATTAAAATTTAATTCAAAATTTAAAATTTAACTGTTAAGGCAAGACAAAATTATTAAATTTTACGTGTCAGATTTGTCTGAGTCGTATAGTGTTTGGACTCATTTTAAACCTAATTTAATTTCAAGCAACTTTTCTACGTAAACTTTTCTTGTATTTGCCTTGTTTGGATTTTTTTATATCAAGTGGCTCCTTAGCTTGCTTCTCCTGGAATGGGATTTCTTTGGCGGGCTGGTCATAGTACTCTTGCTTGGAAGCACGTACAGAGAAGTGCTGGCTTTTAAAATTTCAAATAAGCTCTGAGCTAGCCTGTGTTAGGATGGATTTATCTGGCAGGCAGGTCAGAGTTCACCCGCTTGGAGGCACGTATTGGGATGTGCTGGAATGTGGGGAGCTCTGCAGGGCGTTTCTCAATCGACGTGGGTGGTAATGCCGTCTGCAACAGAACTCTGAAAAGGTGGTGATCCGTGGCAGATTGATGACGCCGCACATTCCCAAATAATAACCCTAATGAATATTTAGCTGGTATGGTGGAACAAAACACTTTGCAAATTTGTCAGTAACTATGTTACATATAAATTTTATGCTATAAATGTCAGTTGACCAGCTTTCTTTGAACAAGTTGGATCCTGGTGTATCACTCTGCCATTCGGCCGAGTAAGTCCAGGTGTCCGCCCAGGGAAGTGAGTTGCGATACATCGGAGCTCGTGAACGGTCGCCGGGAGATGGCCGGCTGAGTGCTTTGTTTACTTGGGGTGCCATGGCAAGAGGAAGAGGACGTGTTAGACGTGGTAGAGTGGCTGTGAAGCCTAGAGGACGGATTCGTTAGCAGAGATTCTTTATTTGTCTCTCTCTTTGGCATGCAGTCTGTTCTTTTATAGTTGTGTAGTAACCAGAAGTAGTGATTAATAACCGCATAGTCAGTTACTAAGGTAGACAACCTGCCGGGCCAAGTACTACTACTGAGCACAAGCGAAAAGGCATTATACACAGATAAAAAAAAATCCACCTCAACTAACTCTGGGTGAGCACTCACTATGTGAATTGCCTTTGTATGGTAAATTTCGTCAAAAGAGGTTAAATAAAAAAAGAGGACAAAAAAGGCTGATATGATTTTTTTAAATTTATTTATCTGTGGCTGATTAACCTCACTGCTATCCGGGCATCAGTATGATAGGCACCGAGGCACCTCCTCTACATCAGTACGTTTGTTTTCATCTTTGTTCTGCCAGCATAACTATTTGCAATAGCAAAAGGAACAGAGCTACAGCCCCGCCTGAACACAACACAAACAACACCAACCAGCAGCAACAGACTAGGAGGAGACCCCTTACACTATGAATTATCGATTGTTTACAATACATGAACTGAAGTTCTTTAATTCTGTGTTTTACTATACCAATGAGTGTGCTAAATAAAATTTCCATGTTGATTTACAATTCTTTGAGAATTCCAGGACAATTCCAGTAAGAGAAATATTTCTTTTTGGGATTCCAGGTTTTCCAGGACCCGTAGGAACCCTGAACCCCCACTTCTACTATGAAGGAGGTTGATCTTTCCAACTACATTTCCCGAGGTGAATGATCTTCATTAAACAAAACACTATTCGCCTCTCTGCCACTTAGTCACAATTAGTTCCTAAAATTATTTATTTAAAAAAATTCGAGAAAAGTGGTTCTTACATTTTAGTCAAATTTTTTCCTAAGGGATCACATACCAGTATTTGTCGGTAATATTCAGACTCAGCCTGTACTTTGTCAATTTAAGGAAATTTCGTTAAAATTTCCAAAAATCTTGTCTGGCACTGACTCCAAAAATAACAATAATTTTACATTATTGTCCGAATTGATTCTATTCTAAGTAGTCAGAAAATATATTTTTTTCTTTTTACTATTTATTTTTTAAGTCTATTTTTTTAAAAGTTGGTGTTATTTTTAGTTTAAAATTTTTTATTTCTCGATTTTATATAGAGTTCTTATATCTACCTTCCACATTCATGCTGTTTGTCGTTAATGAGTTCCATTGTGCCTTCGCAGTCCAAGTCAGTCCAGAACGTTCTTGACCATAGTTAGGTACCTACCTAGTCTTGGATTGTCATAAACCTACAAAATCTCAATCACTATACATTTCTTATTCGATTCTGAGGAATTCCCTGGGGTATCTTCGAAATGCATGATCCAATGACAATGAAATTGAAATGGGACCACCTTGAAAAGTATCTCCTTTCCAACAAAAAAAATTTCCAAATTGGTTTATAAATGATGGAGTTCTGAGGTAATCAATATGAAAAAAGTACAACCGAATTGACAACCTCCTCATTTTGACGGTTAAAAACTAACATTTCTCACATTTAATAATGCTTTGTTTTAACATTCTTTAACTTCATTTGTGTGTTTCAAATTTACTGTTTTGCAACAATGTGTTCGAACTCTTAACTCGCCCAACAAAGAATTGACGATAATATTTAACGGATGAGTATTCAATGTTTGTAATTACTCATTTCATCAGTTTTAACAAAGGTATTTATGGTATAGCATGCAAGAAGAATTACACAGTATTATAGAGGGAAAAGTCAGCTTGGCGTTCCCCGCCAAGTCACCATTTTCAGTAGCACTTATCTGGTCAGCAATCCACACAGTCGTGCTCATGGAGGCACGTCTGGTATGTTGCCCTTGGCCAGCAAGATTTTGGACCAAGTCATTTTAACAGCAATAGCTCACCAGGAGCCTCTTGTGATTTTATTACACCCCAGGGACGAACACATGTAGAGATGACCTTTTCGTGGCATTTCAATACATACCTGAATATCTTTAATGGTTTCGCACCTATTTTCAGCTGACGTTTCCTCTAGCGTGATTCGAGGTTTGGTGAACTTCTAGAGTATTTTCACATGAAATGTATCACACTTTAGATTTCACAGACATGTGCGTCTTATTTCAAGTGATGACAGTGGGAGTAATGTCTCATGATTTCAAGTTTTCCTTAAGTGTTGACCACTCCACGATGGAACCATTTAGGAGCCACCGGTGTGGTAAAATTCTGAACCACCTCACCTGCAGCCAAGACTTTACTGAAATAATGGGGAACCAGGGATGGCCCTTAGGCTGTTGACACACACAATCAATGCAGAATACAAGCATACCTGCAAACTTTTCAAAATGACCATCAGTAAAACTTTTCCAGAATGTCACATTTTGCGTAAACTGCACACGGCAAATTTTGTGCCATATCATATCAGTCCCTGTCTCATAAACTGTACTCATAATAACACATAATATTTTGAACGTTTATTTGTTTTTAAAGTAGACCTAGTTATCAAGACCTAAATATGTAAAAACAATTATTTGCCAAGTTATACTTTCAACTATTTCCTGTTCACTTAATATTTGAAAATCCATCATTCTTTTATAATTCAAAATGTATACTTGCATCTCTAAGGGAAGGGAGGCTCCCTGCAAAATTTTAATAGTTTAAAAAATTTTTATATTTGTATGAGATATGGTTTGTTTTGTAGATATATATTGAGACTATTTTTTACAATAATGAAAATATTCTAGCTTTCATACTTTTTGTATAATGGCAGGTCAACGCCCAAATTTGCATAAAACAGTTTCGTACAAAAAAAGAAAACCAACTGACTTACAGAAATGAAATAATTCACACTGAATAACAGTGTCACGGGCTACATCATGATATGTATGAAAATCACATTTGAATACATTTTCTATTTCTAAAAAAATTTGAATTTGAAACAAAAAATTGGCAATTTTAAATATATTTTTTAAATACATAAAATGTCACAGAGGACTTTTACATATCTCTTGATGTAGTCCTTGACACTGTTATTCAGTGTGAATTATTTCATTTCTGTAAGTCAGTTGGTTTTAGTTTCGTATATTAAACCGTTTTATGCAAATTTGGCCTTTAACATGCCACTGTACGAAAACTATGAAAACTAGAAAAGTTTCATTCATTACTGTAAAAATAGTCGCACTATATATGTCTATAAAACAAACCATATCTCGTATAAATATATAAATTTTCAAAACCATTCAAATTTGGCGTGAACTTCCCCCTTAAACAACCTGTAAGCACGGTTACAAATATTAATATTTTCACAAAGTTTGATATAAATCTCAACTAGTTTTGTTTATTTCATGTGGTATGAAATAGCCGAATACCAAACTGTATTGTGTTTTGAGTTATGAAATACTGTAAGGCAATATTCAGCTCTAGTTACAGCACCTTCAAAGCCTACTTACGAAAATTCATGTTTAATTCTGCGATTTCCACGTAGGCCTGTAACTACAAATAGTAGTAGCAGTTAGGTGCTTCATACAATCTTCCATAAATTACTAATAAACGCCGCACAAAAACTACACTAGTGGTAATTATGAACAGTTTGTTTATATCATATAAAAATATTATCATTGTACGTATGCTTCACAATAAGAGAAAGTAATTTTTCTTTCAAGTTCATAATGATATAAACACGCGCGCAATGCATCTTTCCAACTGCAAAATTTCATCACATCACACAGTAGTTATACGTCATATTCGTTACAACAGCGGAAAAATATTTTTAGTTTAAAAGTTAAAAATTCAGCTTCCAAGAACACAAAAAACTGCCGACGAATAAGAAACACACTCGTCGCTTAAAAACACCTAACAACACGCACATCGCCATCTTGTAACAGCCCATACAAGGAAACCACAAATTGGCTGTTAGCTATAAAATACGCCAATAAGAAACCGGGAACAAAATATATACCGAATTTTGTTATTGGTTCCTGTAGTGTTCATTGTGACCAACTGCTTAATCCACAGAAAAAACTTATTTTACGAAAGTTTATGCACAATAGCAGAGAGAAACAACACTGTAAAACATGTTTCATGTTGGTAAGCTTGCGCAAAACATATTCGTTCGCTATTCATTTCTAAATAATGACAGAAATGTACACATAACATTGTCGAACATCCCGAAATCCGTAAAATTATCTTGTCCTCCGTAAAACCGTAAAATGTATGTACTTCCCGTACATTTTACGGACAATCCGTTAAAGTTGACAGGTATGTACAAGTAACTGGCGCCAGGCACATCTTCCACCTATGTCATATTGAGACTATGCCTATGCCCTGGTCCAACCTTGTCACACTGTTGGAGTACTTCTGATTCCCACACCCTTGCATTATTTTACTATTTCGTACCTCATGTATCCCTCACCAGCTCACAAGACATCACTGCTAAACACTGAGCTGGATTTTTTTCACACATCACATTACATAAAGTTTTTCTATTTTTGCCTAACTCTGCTGTATATATTGTTTGTCCACATACACTCAGAATATTTCATCCAAACCCAAACACAATCTTAATCAATTATACCGCTTTATTAAAATAATAACTAGATGTTCTTTACTTTGAAGGTCTGTAATTTCATCAGAACACTAATCATTTGATTCAAGGTCGCTAATATGTATCCTTATACCACATTGTCCAATTTGAGCAAACTAAATACTGCACCAGGTTTATGGAAATTTGTCCTGTCAACTAAGATTGCCATATCAAAACACACTGTTTCCTACTAAAAACAAAATAAATAGTTCACGAAAACTCCATTTCTTCCAAAAAAAAAAAAAAAACCCCTAAACATTTCTTGCTTGAATTCAAGCAATTTTATACATTTAGCAATGAAAAGGCATAACTATCTTTATCCGAACTGGTTACCACTGCACACAGCGGATATACCATTAAGTACTGATAACTCAGTTTTTTTATGCTCAACATATTCTAGTGTTCCTCGAGTACAACAATAATGAATCACAATCATAACCGTAAACTTATATTTATTTTTAAAAAATTATAAATATATATATATATATATTTACTTTTTAAAAACCTTCTGGGGTCCCTTTTTGTCATAAAAATAAGGCACATATAACTAGGAAGTGTCACTTACTAAAACCAACACATTGGATGCTTTACTTGCTATCAACCCAAGTTCTTCGCTCAGTATCTACTATCGGTTATTATGTAATCAATTGTGTTATTGTCATACCTTGGCTTATAAAAACATAGTGAGATCACACCATTACGTCGGGAAATCTGCATTAAAAAGTCTCTAGGTGAAAGTAGCAACCAACACGTCAATATAAACTGTTATGTTGAATAACATGGAATCAATAACACTGTGCTTTGTTAAAGGTAGCAAACAAAATTGTTATTTTACATTAGCATTGAAAACAGCTCAATTCTGAACATTAATGAAAAGTGATTTCTCAGAAAAGGAACTTTTTTATTTCATTGTTAACATACTGCAAATACATGCCAAAGGCACAATTTGACTGTTTTCTGTTTGTAAATAAACACCCTATTCACATAAATGAAATAATTCACAGTGAATGTAAAAACACTGAAATATTAATAGTTTAGGATAGCTTTGTGACTCAGAGAACGTGTTTGCGTTTTAAATAATCAAAATAAACATTTTGCAGTATACAAAAGTAGTTAAGTGCATATTTTCACTGTAATTTAAGCCATATCTTTAGGATTGTTTTTAAAATTTTTACGAAAATGAAACCGTAAAATTAAGGACTGCGCTTGGAGCAGTGGCTTCAACGTTCGTCTCTTATCTAGGTGTTTCAGTTCCCAGTTTTAGTATTTAGGAAACATGGCAGATGTTGCGATAGTCGGTGGGTTTTCTATGGGCATTCCAATTTCCCCTGCCCTTCACATTTTATCAGTTCTTCAATGAGGGCTTAATTTTATGTCATAATTCAGGATTCGGGAAAAACCTACAGGTTACAGTAAGTTACAGCACAAGTCTGCACTTAGGATGAGACACCCTGCCCTTGGGAACCCTAACCAGGTCATTTTAATTTTAAAACCTCATAACTACATTTTGTATCAATTTATAAAGACAGAAAAACTATGAAACTACCCCTAAAAAAACATTTTGCATACCATTAATATAAAAAAATTCATATTTACAGTTCCTTAAAATATTTATGAATACCTTATTGCTTAAGGTGAATTCAAATAACAAAAAAAAAAATAGAGATATGAGGATTTACAATTAAAGTGACAGACATATACAGTACCAATTCATAAGTTCTTATATTTGTGGGGAAACATTTAATTTAATGTCAAAGTTCTGCAGGTTTGATGCAAATATGAAATTAAAACATATGTTTTCTTTCTTGCACTTGTATAACGTATACCACTTTCTAATTTCTTAAACATTAACTTATTGGCACCCAGAATGAGATTTTCAGTAGCCTAAAGCTGAAAACTCTGAGAACATATAATCCCAGAAAGATGTAAGAGATACAGATGTACAGCCAGTAATTCTAGTAGATGCTTGGAACAAATGCTGATAGCTTACTCACTTCAAATTGCCATGAAATTGCAACACAATACGTTTGTAGCTAAATATTTTTTTCGAAGCTCATTATGATATGACTAGCATATATTATATGCTAGCTGAAAACATTTCCTGGTTGTACTCTACATCACTATATCAGATAGTTTTCAATACCTTCATTGATGCACCACATACAATGTTACATTTATTTACAGTTGTCTCATTAATAATTGGTAAAGAATATGAAGGCCACTGACTAGGTGAGCAGAGAGGGCTTTAGCCACTGCGCCAAATGTAACACCACTACTAAAGTTAAAAAAAACAACTCGGTAAAAAGCCAAATGTTAGGTACAGTTTCACACCAGAGTTCCTATGCACGATACTTTTCACATATTAAAGCTACAAAAAATCCTTCTCTCCTCTGCATGAGCATTGCTTTCAAAATTGCTTGAAGTGTTTCTTTCCTAAGTATATTTCATGACCTCTACCACTTTATCAAAGTTTCATTGCAATATGCTTACTAAATTATTTGACACCTGAGGGTATATTGTGCTCAACATAAAATGGGGTAAACAATCATTCAGCTCATATGATCCCATCTGGTATAACACTTAACAAAGAAACTATCCTTTCGTAACATTGATTTTCGTGTATTTCACACAGTTAAGTGTTTTAACACTTTATTTTACACCATTAACGATGCTTGTCACAATAACAAATGAACAAAATCAACACTTTTTTCCTTCTCAAAGGTCAACATATTGTATTTCAGTGTTACAAAACACAAGAAAAAAGTATTTATTACGATTTTTCACTCTAATACAATAAAGGTCATTGTAGCAGAGAATTATGAATCCATACAAACATTTCGAAATTCTTTGTCAACAGTGAAATGGTGCACTGCAGAACAATTTACAACATTTGCAAACTTTGTATAATGAAACCTAAAAACTTAAAACTCAAAGAAATATTAAAGGCATAAATATGAACTTTATACAAAATCATCCCATGGTTGCTAACTCTCAGCCATTATTTACAAAGCAAACAAAAACAGCAACTAGCAGAGGGCAGTCAAGAACAAAAATCCAACATAAGCATGTGGGCAGGCAAGTTTTCATGGTCCAATCAGTAACAATATGATTAGAAAGAATAGAACTTCACAAGCAATAATAAAATAAATGTTCAAACACAATTATGACCGGTTTCAGGTGGTATCAACAAAAAAATATACCCCTACCAACAAAACAAATTTTTTATTTAACATTGCACTTAAAATTTCCTCGTTTACAAGTTTTCAATGTGGTTTGCTACTACTATAAAAATGCCTACAAAATACCATCATCAGCATATGTTCAAATTAGTTTTCTTTTATTACTTTATTATTTACACTAGTAATATTCAGTGTTATTCATAAAAGGTAAAACATTTCAGAGGTAGTAATTTGAAATGTTACCTATACGTGTGTATGTGTGTGCATATATATATACACATGCATATAAATATGGAACATAATTATCTTGTTAAAGTAGACCACACATTATAAATACAATTACCTCTGTAGCACATAACCTGATTATTACAACAAATTATGTCTGTAAGTAAACACATGACAATAACAAAAATACAAAACGGTAAGTTTCTCATGCATATCCTCACAGATTTGTTTAGAAAAAATTTTGGATTGCTTAAAAATATGGATTAAAGCAATATATCAAGATATGCCTCCTAAGAAACGATTGTAAAGTACAATTATTATAAAAATAAAGGAAAATGTTCCCATTTCAGATCTTTCATGCATAAGGAAGGAAATAGTTACTTTTGTGAGAAGGTATCGCCAAGTTTTTCCCATTTTACGTCCATGATAGGAAAGCCTTTCACCACGCAGATAAGTTTTGCTGACTGCGTAAGATTTTTATGTTCACCACGAATACTCGTAATTTCCACAGGCACTAAAACAGCACAAAATAAAATGGTTAAGAGAGTTGATAAGTTGAAGGTTCATATTTAAAATTCAAGATGGCTGCCTGAGTGGGTGTATTGTGTGTGCTCGAGGCCAAGAAATACAGAAGTGGTAACAGACAACACAAGTACTTCATGTCTCACCCTGCTCTCTAGGTGCAAGTCACCGAACTGGTGTGCAGTCTTCTCGCAGATAGTAGGCACCTTATATGACTATATATTTAACATAAACTTGTATTGTACATGTTTATACTTATTATAATAATCTGCAATAATAGTTTCATACTTAAAAAGCACCATAAAAACATCACTTCCTGACTTTACTATTTTCTGGCCACGAGAAAAAAAAGTATTTTAAGATTATTAAAGGACCATATATGCATACTGGTAAACACATGTGTAGCCATATTTGAATGCTATTCCTAGGCACTACCTACTTATTAGTACAGCAGTTTTCAAATTAACTTTTAACTGCTGAAGCCCTGCACACCACTCGGCAACATAGGCAGATGGCCACCTTAATGTTTCTATAATCTAACTTAATAACAACTGCCACTCAAAATTCTGATAAAAATTTAGGAAATCAAACACAAAACTGAATGAGGATCACCCAAAGACTTTCTGTTTAAAACCTCAACTTTCAACTATTTTACATGCAACTGCACCTAGTCTAACATCTGTATATTGTGTCCTGGTGGAAAACATTTGCTTTACGAACACATTCACAAAAAACTAACTTAAATCCTTATCTATATTCATGTCAAACTGTTTAAGCCTACACACATACACCACCAACTTCTCAGTCGACACTTAGTACTCTTGTATATTCTCCACACCAGCCACATTTATGAAGTTCACTCAGCAGAACCTGTAGCATTGATTTGCAGCACTGCAGTAGCACTTTGCCTGCTTAAGATGGCCACTAATATTATAAGAAGTACAAAAGAACTAATGAAACAAGTGACTATTTATACTTTACAATTTTGAACGCCCGCAGATTTCAGTCAAGACATGGACAAAGATTAGGTTGTAACTATAGAACATATAAAATTAATACCTTAGAAACACAATCATAGAGTAGAAGATATTCTTTCAGCTTCTGCAAAAGTAATAGAATTGGCCGGGCTTAATGGGATGAAATTTGACAGTAATGTTAGAATGTTCCACGAACATTAAATGAAAATATTAATGGTTATACATAGTTAGCAAATAAAAAACTATGATTTGAAGTACCAGCAAAAATTAAATAGCTGAACACTGTATAAAGCATGTGTGCAAAATATTAAAAATTAACCATATTATGAAAATAATGAACGTTGATGTAATTTGTGCATGAGCTTTCAGTATAATTTTTCAAGAACATGGTCTACACTCTTTAAAATTGTTTTACAAACTGACTGCATGTTTTTAAGGAAAAAAAACTTGAAATCTAAGAAATTTCTCAAACTTAAATTCACTAAACCAGTTCCTTTAAAGAACCACAGTCCTCAGTCCCCAACCTAGAAAGGCAAGTTAAAGTTATTGTTTTTTAATGTTAATTCATTATTTAAAGAGACATTTAAAAATGTACTCATTCTTTAATTTAACACCTTCAGTGTCAGGTTTCTTGTACTGTGTTCGAAACAAATATTCAAGGTTTTTTTTCCCCCCCTTTTTCCTACTGATTTACAGCCAGATATATCTCGGACAAATATCTTAAAGGGTTCAAATACTTTGGTGACAAATACCCTAGCAAAGAAATTAATAATAAAAAGTCACTTTGTATGTTCAAAAAAATAGTTTTGCAAATAAACCACTTTTGTTTCCTCTAAAAAGTCAATAAATCTCCAGTAAGTCTCCCTACAAAGAAATCTTCAAAAATATAATGAAAGTTGTTTAAGTTACCAGTTCTTGAATACCAACCCTTGCAAAATTGAACATTGTTTCAACTTTAAGAATGTGCACCTATCCTATCTTATTCTATTAGACAATTTAAACACACAGTTATGTATTCCAGAATGTTTTTCACAAAAATAACTTTTCTACTTTTACGATTACTTGATCACATTACAGTATCAAATGTGCCAACCATTTACCAAAACCTTCAGTCGTCACTTTGTAAAAACTCAGTAGTTTTCCATTGTGAACATGTTATCTTAAATGTATATACAGTACACACTCAAAATACCTAATCGTTCACAACTTGGTATTTGTTGTCAGATATACAGCATTGCTGTGTATATATATATATATATATATATATATATATATATATATATATATATATATATATATATATATATATATATATTATATATATATACACACATACATATATATACATATTTATGTGTGCCTAGCACATCCTCCCACTGGACCATCTGCAACCCTGTACTCATTAAGTGCAGCCTACACTCAATGCAGGTTTTAAACCACAAATAATTACTTAACAATACACTTCCTAAAATTTACCGTTTTAATTCCTACCTTTTTTAAATGTCTTATTTTCATCATGTTTTTCAAATGTAATTTTAATACGTTTCTTTCATTTTCAATCACCATTACCTAATTATATCAGTGTCGAATCAGCTATGCAATGTTCATGTATCCTTCTACTTGGTAATGATGTAATTTAGAACCGTACACATTTCCAAATAATAATAATAATAATAATAATGTTTTAGGTTTTCACTACTTTTCCAATGTCAATTTTGCCTCGTGTAACTTGTGTATCTGTTTTATTAAGTGTTTTTAAGTGTGAACAACTTTGTGACGTGCAAAGTCAGACTCTCTTGCGAACCAGGCTTCGCATGGTTTGAGTGCCATTTTGAGTCAGTCGGAGCATGACGATGAGAGGAATTAGACGCGCTAGTCTACCCCGGGTCCTTCACCAGTTTTGTGCAAGTCATTTTTAGTTCGCAACAGTTAAGTTTTAATTTTTCAGAACCGTTTTCTTGTTTTTAACCCAGGGCTTCTCACCCCCTGCCAAATGCTGCGTCCAGGGGCTTAGTTAACTCTACATTGTAAGTTTCTATCGCAAGGTTCGTGCAGTTTTCCCGCTTGACTCACTAGAGGGGTTTAGACTCCAGGCCTGCTCAACTGGCACTGGCCTTCGGCACAGACCAGTAATTTGCTTCTTATGTTGAGTAAACTACAAAAATTATCCCCATCTTTTATTTATGAAAGAGTTTCTCACCCTGTCCCTAGTGACGCTTAACATATTCTAATTTCTGAGTATGTTGTGGCATGAAGACTGGCTTCGACAGGTCTCCAAAGATCCTTGGAGGGTGCTAAAATCCACTGGTATGTAACCTGGCCCGTGGTCGTCGGCCTGTCGACCCTGGGATCATCAACATCAGAGGGGCTTCCCCCGCGGCTTTTGTCACGTTCCCTTTTGCTACTATACATCTCATCTCAGCTCTCCCTACTAGTCAACTTCCAAAATCGATGATTTTTGCTGTTAAAATATGACGGCAGCAATCATCTTTGCAATTATGTTTACACTGAAGTCTCATTTGCACAATTTTCAAAACAGGTGTTGTTGAGATACATTTGAAGCACTCAAACACCTGTGACTATTCTGAATGATACTTCTGAAAAATCTTTAGTTTTAAACTCGTAGTTGCATTTAAATGTTCACATAAACATATTTTCATTAAACTACAACAACATGAAATGGTTTCCAATTCAATATGGACGATCAGTGGAAGAAACAACCAAAAAAGTTATACAAGAACAAGTGAATACTAGCGCATGCGTCAAGCCTTTGTTGTACTAGAGCCACAGACGTTATTACTTCAGGCGGACTAAGTAAGCCTGAGCTAACACTTCAAGCAAAAATTTGCCACAACCAGCATGCTGAAAACATCTGTGGACGACGTGATGTAAACAATAACAAAGGTTCAAATTGCAAATGAAAAATTTTGTAGTATTTCTGGAGCAACCATAATTTCATAATAAGGAGTTATTATTTACATAAACTACGGACAATTCATAGTACTTGGCAACTCTGTTGTATGAATGAATAATATGGCAAGATAGATGGGACGGAGCACGGGACCTAGTATGTGGTGTGACGCACACTCTCACATTCACATGGCTGGCTCTACAAATGGAGGGGATCAGTTACAGTTTAACTCGGGTGCGTGAGGATAGCTCCAACACGTCATGTCAAAATCCTGAGTTACACGGTACAACTGAGCCTACCCATTTAACATAGGGAATCAAGTTGAACCTCAACCTGGGACAGCCGTTACCGAGGACAGGTGCATGAAATAATTTACATCACAACACATCTTAAAGAAAAAAGTTAATGCATAGCTCACTCGCAAAAAGGATTTTGGCTGAGGGAAAATTAAAATGTAAGGTCTGAACTTTTCAACAATTACAGTGCACCGTACTCCTCCTTAGGCGACGGTGGCGGGGAGCAGTGTTTATTAGAAACTACCTATGAGAGCTCTGCGAAAGTGGCTCAGTTCACGTGATTCTATTTCTTGTGCTAATTCTATGCTTTTCCCTCTCTTCTTCCCTGCGCGTGCACATTGGTAAGCCTTGGCCAAGCTGCCATGTGGTGTGTGTTAGGGCTGGACTAGCTTCACTTCTCTACTTCAACTGGTTGGATCAGGATGGACATGTAGCTCAATTTTTAGTCTTTGTGTAGGATGGGAACTTGTTCCCTGCATGACGGTAAGGTGGCTACCGACGTGTGCCTATAAATTTTAACGTATGTGTTTCTTTATTCTAAATTGACCTTTTGGACACCATCTTGTAAAATTATTTTTCGATTAAAATCGTGTTAGGGTTGTGGTCTGTAAAGTTTCATTTTCTGATTATATTTGTTGCTTGTTTGTAATGTCTTGCTGTGAGACAGCAGCGTGTAATGGGCCGTTTGGCCACGTGTATAGCTTCAGTTCCTAGGTTGCTTCCCTTTTGCGACGGTAATATTCTTATGGGATATTATTATTTAAATGTAAAGTGGAGCCTGCGGACACGACATGTACTCACTTATTGATCATGATTATAAATACTTGTTTAAGACATAATATTAATGTATGACCTTGAGAGATGTCTGCTGAGATTTTGAAATTCAACTTGTTAGCCCACACATGGGTCGCAAATGTTATATAAAATTTTCTGTAATAATTTAATATTTACGTTTTTGATTGTATTCTAACCTTTGAGTGAGGAAATTCAACATAAATATTTTCATGTCCATTAACTTGTTTAACGCACGTATCTGCGTAGTTAAAAAAGGAACTAGCATAGTTTTCAATTGTCAATTTCGCAAGGACCATAATAGTAAATGCTTCAGTTCAACTTTATTGTCTTTTCGAGTGCTCTATGCACGTGTGTGATGGTCACGTTGACCCTTTAACGTTGAATATTGGCACTAAATGTTTGAAAAGAAAAACTTTCAAGTGGTAAATAAAGTAAAAACGTTTCACGTGTTTTTCAATTTAAATGTTAAACATACTCGGTACATCACACCTCACTATCTCATTTTATGATTTTCTTTAATTAAATTTCTAGTGTTACGTTCTGAAGGATCTATATTTGCAAACCTTTTTTGTTTATATATATATTATTATTATTATTTGTATACCCTCCTTCCGCAACCATGGGGTAGAGTACAACAGGGAAAAAATTTTAATGCAAAAAAAATTATTGAAGTTGACGATTTTACATGTGGTGCAACGAGAAGGAAACTGGACAAGTTTCACGTTATCAGAAAAATAATTCTAACATTAAATAAATTTTCAAATGCTTTACGAGATGATGAGGTTTTTGGCTGCAGGAAAGATTTTTTGAGAAAACTGCTTGAGAGACTAGGATTTCATTGGAAGAAGTGTCAGCCAAGGGGAGAGATTTTGATTGACAAGCCGGATATTGCAGTGTGGAGGGGATGCTTTCTACAAGAAATGTGTATATTTTGAAATGCTGGTCGACCAATTGCATATGCAAATGAAATGTACGTCCATGGTCCTCTGTGTTAGTTTATGTTAACAGCCGGAAATGGAGCTGGGAGTCACTGACTGAGCCAAAAGGGAAAAAGGCCAGCATTTAATAACTGTATATGCAGGCAGAGAAGACAATTTTGTATTGAATACACTGTTGATATTCCAGGTAAAATAAAAATATATAGACTATCACGTTGACATGAATTTCAATATTTTTTTGAAATGGGTAGAGAACAGAAACTTCTTCCCAATTTATCTGAAAACTTTGTAATTTTTTACGACAATGCAAGTTATCGCAACCTACAAAAAACTAAGAAACACACTTCTGCTAGCCTAAAACAAGAGATTCGAGAATAGCGAAAAAGGATGTGTCTTTCTCTTCTAAACTTACAAAATGTAAATTGATGATGCTAGTGAAACAAGTGCCCACTTTTGAAACTTCATAATTGACAATACAGTGAACCCTCAATAACTCGGACCTCGATGTGCCGGACTTCGGATAACTCCAACAGAATTTTTAAAAAAAATTTAATATTTTTTAACTAATTATTTCTTGGTTAAAAGACATAAAAAAATCATTTCTGCTAGATTTAAATTCATCACATTATATTTTAGAACAGTATTGAACTTTATAACGTAGTCGTCCATCGCTACTTAGCCTCTAATAATCCCACAGTAAATATTTGGCAAGTTCCACATGGTAAAATGTTGCTAGTGAGGCGCGCAACGCGCAAGTAAAGACGCAACGCAGCAGGCAGACCTCTCACTTCTTTATCTTTCCTCCCTCTTCTGCCTGCGAGCCAGGCACACACGTGTGTCGTAAACAAATATTTCAGTGTGGTGCTTGTGAAATAACTGTAACTACAGGGTACAATGACACATAAATGGAAAATTATTTCATTCTGGTATGTGCAATGAATTCAGGGCTGCAAAACAAATTGTTCCGGACATTAAAGAAAAATTAAAAATCATTGCTTCACATTGCGATGTAGAAAAATTGGTGAGAGGGTTTTACGCCCCTTTAACAATTATGTTTTCAAGAGCCGATGTGGGTGTTGAAAAAACAACACAACATCCATGCCCAAGACGGACACGATGAGTCACGCTCGCTGGTTGATGATGCTCTGTTGATAACGTAACGGCGTCTGGAGAGTTGTAATGTTTTAAGCGTGAATCGGATTTGTTTATAAACTACTTCACGGGAAATAATAGCGTACATGTAATAGACCGTAAAATGTAAACGTCTTATGCAGGATAATTTTAAACGATTTTCATTGAGTGATGCACGTGAATGGATTAACACGATTTGGTAGTCTTAATTTTTCCATGTTTACTATATACAGACAAAATCTTTCTCTTTATTTTAGAAGAAATGGTCACGTTATGAACGAGTAAATATAGAAAAAAATTTACATTTGTATTATTCTACACCAAAAAAAATGTAGCAGGTATTTTTTTGAAAACCCCTTATAATGGCCGCACCCCATTTTTCTGGGCCTAAAATTTGGTCAAAAATATGCTGCGATTATGCGAGTAAATACGGTAACTCTGTAGAACATGATTAAAATTTTATTGCTTTATAATATGACAATTTGTGTAAGAATAAAGCTGTAAATTATGTGTTCTATGATGCAATTTACATACATAAAATTAAATTTTAATATTAGTAGTGTTAAAATGTGTTCACATATTTACAGTGACCCAGAAGGATTGTTAATTACAGTACCGTTTTTATTCGTGTATACGAAGAAAATTATTTTTGTACCTTTGTAACTTTGTAGGAGGGTAGAGTAACTATCAGGCTAGCAGCTGGCTGCTGCCCCTACGCTGTGACATATGGACGTACGGTATTTTTCAATGTAAACATCTTGTGTGAGATGCGTGTGGTCACGTGCGATGTTTGTATTGCATGAGACTGTACCGGTTGACCTTGACTACTTCCGCTCGCAACCTTCCTAGCTTATTTCCAACGATCATTTCTTATCTCTCTCACACATGCACGCACATTGGCTGTCGCTAGCCAGACGAAAACTTTTATGTGATAGAAGGGTGCCTTGGTGCCAGCTTCTAGCAGAGAGATTAAAAAAAGGATCACCCAGAAGTAGCAGCATTAAAAAAATAAATACAGATCTGACTGCCCACATTGTTTGACATTTTTAGATTAGTTAAAATTGCCAAAATATTATATTTTCTGAATTGAAGGGACGGTTTTCTTGGATTGAATGGCACTTCAACTCCTCGCATCTGTGGTGCGCTAAGTGTCTGCACATGTGCAGATTGATGAATGTATGACACAGTCTCAGCAGCTAAACACAAGGAATCAATACGGGCTGAAGTGGGATGGAAGAGGATGTAACATTGTAGGTTTTGCATGTCTTGTGGGAATACGAGATAAATGTATTTGTTTTTTTTTCTTCGCGAATTTTTATTTCTGATTATATTTTAATTTCATACATACATAATTTTTATAAGATCTGGAGTATTTGTTCAACTCCAGGAACAAATTCAATTAATTATTCAGGTGGGTATGTGTTGTGTTGCTTTGGGGACTCTAGGAAAAAGCATACTTTTTATTTTATATAGGCAGGTGGGCGCGATAGTTTAGGTTTATCCAGATATGGCCGGTTGGTCGGGTAGCAACATGTAAAGGTCTCTGTTTGGAAGCATTGCGCTACTAGGTTTGCAAGACGCCCAATAGCGAAGAGGCGTGTTTTTCATTTTGTTTCTAGAAGGTGGTGGATGTATTGAGTAGCCAATAGGAGTGCGGTAGTGAAGGTCAGGCGAGAGGGACGCTAGCAGTGACGCGCTTGGTTTTGGTAGAGTTGTTCCCCGATACTCGGAATGGCTGACTGCAGTTACAAGTTGTTCCCAGACCTTCAGGATGTCCGGATTCTGATAGAATGTAACCCCAGTCCGCTATGTTAAATCTTTTAGTAATAAATGTGCTTCATTTGCCACAACATAGTTTTAACATGTATCGTCACACACCTGGTTCTCTTAAAAATCTGTTGCTCTAGTATTATAAAAAGCCAACAGAATTGAAGAAAAAAATGCAGTTTATCGATAACACAGTGGCTTTCATTTAGCCGTTTATAGTGTACCTTTAACGTGGAGTCTCGCTCGTGTTGAAAATGCAAATTATGAATAATAACATTTTCAACAAGATAACTAAAAACTTGTTACAGTTCCTTTTCAATTTTACTAATGCCAATTGAGTAAGTCACTAATTTTTATAAACATATTACCTGATGACAAACTAAAAGCACATATTTATGATTTAAAAACAATACCTGCACTAATTACATTCACACTTCTATGAAAAAAAAAACAGTAATACCAACACGACTTAAGCCTCACCTTACTGTTGAAAGTGTATTACCTTGACTGTCGTATATCATCTGGCTCTAGGCCCAAACACTCGTATACTGGCCTACAAGCTGTGTGGGATCGTGTCCACTTCCTTTGTCCCCCAATGTATGTGTGCAGTGCTATGGTCTCCAGTGTTTACTATCAAAGTGCTAAGCAGAGTATGTGTTGTAGTGTGCCCCAGTTGTGTAGCTAGATGCCGGTACAGACAAACAAAGGACTCTGGCATCCCTTTTATTTGCCTCCCAATCTCTGAAATGACCATTCCGTATTCTGACCGTGATCACTTCATTACTGTTCATGTGATTTGTGTTATCTGTTTCTATCATGTCTGTTTTCCAGATAACATGCACACACACCTAAAAGAATAATACAACATAAACTACTCGCACTATGGCAACCCTCAGGATAGGACTATCCATTACATTTGATCACCTTGACAATGCATGCATAATTACAGTAAAAGTAAGCACAACGCTAGTGTATGCTCATGACTATGTAGTAACATAAGCACTATTAGTTTCTTGTAGTTAATTCTGTAACTGTAGTTAATGGTTCTATGCAGTAGTAGCACGGCGACCCCAGTACTCCTAGCGACCATCAACAACTACTAGGACCGACATGCACTCAACCCAGTCTATGTGCGTCTTTGTACTGACACATGCATGGATCAGTGGCAGGGTAGATCCCAACTTTGCTTCACATAATTTTCATTGTGCTAGTTGTCATAACTTACACATCCAGAACCTTTTCATGTTTCTCTCCCTTGTGCACTTCTTGAAACGTACATATGTTAACAAACATGTCTTTCATTTGTGATCATCATCTAAGAGAATGTTCGGGAGCATGTTGCATACATATATACATACCTATAGATCTTAAAGAATTCTGTATAAGTAAATGGTGAAGGATTTCTAAAAAAATTAATGCACTTCTCAGTGGACTAGCAAAAGAAGTTTCCGACTAATCCACAAGTAAGATTGCCTCAGGGTTGTTGCAGAATATCAGGATCAATTTTTTCTGACTTTCATCATTACAATTTACAATAATTTTCATGTAATAAAAAAATTTATCTTAAAAGTTAAAATAATTAAAATTTTTAGAACTCTTTACATATTCAAAACCATTCTGAGATCTTTCTTTGTTCTGCTGCTTGCAAATGCATTGCAAAGAGTTTGCCTGCATTTGCAACATTCAGCTACCGTAACCTCGAGAATAGCAGTTTTGCAACTGTCCGTTGTGTTACAAACAGCTTCTAACTTGAGATATTACCATTAGTTAAAACATTTTAAAAAACAGGTTAACAAAACAAAAGAAGCACTAAACAGATTATCATAATCGGTAACCTCATATTCCAAATCCTATTGATACATTTGTAACCTCGTAGAGAGGTCTACCAGAAACTGTGACAGCTGTGTCCTGCATTCTGAATTTTTTACATTAAGAAAAATAAACCCTACATCTTTTTACATATTAAAAAAAAATTTTAAGATTTACAATTCCATTCACAAAATCACTTCAAGTGTTAAACAGAAAAGTCAAATATTTAGGCCTTAAGTTTTATAACAAAATTTGAACTTCCAGGCACCAAAACCTAATGTCCTGGACTTTTCCAGGTTTTCCCTAATCACTTTCAATTTCCTAATTTTTCCAGGTCTTGCCAGTATTCCAGGCCTGTAGCAATCTTGAGTGAATTTAGTGATGGCCCGATGTCCGATTACCGATATTGGATATCGGCGTTATCGGTACATTTACCGTTATCGACAATCGGCAATATAATATCGGTACATCGGTCACAGTCAATATCTCGGCTAACTCGCACATTATTCCTTTACTCCTACCATCTGAAGGCGGCAATGTGACTGAAAACAATATTGATTTGAACTGTTTACAACCAATTCATCATTACTAAAGTTCATTTCACAAACTTGACATTAAAATTTGGCAAAACGGTAAAATGTAAACAAACATTACAACCGAAAGAGTTAACAAGTCAAAGATTTCTAGCAGCAACTGTTTTAAAATCTTTACCGCAAATCAATTATATTACAAAAGTATAATAATTCTCACATAAAATATCCACAGCGATGCCGTAAAATATAAACAAAGTAATGGAAAATTATTTACTTATCGTCAAACAACAAAGTGAAGATCGAAATGCCACTCCTAAATGCAAAAAAAAAAGTCACAAAATATACACTTGTAGATAGTGTGGTCAAGTCTTCGCTGAGGCTGCTACTGCTGCTTCTGTATTCTATGAGTATAAGCTGCTGAATGGCATGTAGCGTAAAGCACAACAGCAGCGCTGTGCCGACGGAACACACCGTGTATTCCTCTTGGTGAACTACGTTTTATGTTTCTCTGAGGTTGGCAATCCTTCGGAGGTCTTTATTTACAAATGCCAGTGCAGGAAAAAGTTGTTTTGGTTATGTTTGTGAGCATTTAGTAGTAGTACGTACTCCTCAGCCTCAAACTGAAGTGTCAGCATAGCAGCAGATTTAAGCAGAAATTATTAAGATGTCAGATGCATCTCAAACCACAACTGATGCAACAAATGAATTGACTCACTACTTAACAGAGCCTAGTATTCCACTGTTGGATGACCCATTGCTCTTTTGGAAAGAAATTGTATATTTTCCAAACCTAAAACTGCTTGCTCAAAATAAACTGGCCGTTCCTCCTGTTTCCGTAGCTTCAGAGAGGTTATTTAGCACCTCTAACGGAATTTGCACAAAAAAAAGGAACCGCCTCTCACCACAACATGTTCAGTTACTAACATTTTTACATCAGAACCTAAGTCTTTATTTCTTAAACTCAAACCACTATATAAAAATTTCTAATTAACTTCTTTTTAACACAAATTGTTGTGTATCTTGTGAAGTAGAAGCTATGGAGGTTGACTGTGGCATTTTCAAATTGTAATGACTGACCACACACATATCAAGTTGATATTAACACATTTTCAAGCTTGTATTTTATCATACTATTCTAGTGTCAAGTTTTGTATTTTATTAGTTTTTTAAAGCAGCGTTTCACTATTCTTACTATAGTCTCAATGAAGAGCAGTAAAAATTTTTATTACTTTTTGACTCAAATTGTTTATCTTTTCAAACAGAAAACAAGATTTCCTACAGATATTTTAAATATCGGTTTTCAGGTATTGGATCGGTAAAATCTTATATATCGGAACCTGCATCGGTATCAGGTTTTTCCAGTATTGGGCCATCACTAAGTGTATTATACAACATTAATAATTTTAATAAATATGTCTATTCATTTAATTATCAAACTTGTGCTACTTCCTGAATGTGCCTCATAATTCAATGCAGGTACTACAGGTTTAAGTAAGCTAAAAAAATATGATAAATGCCATCCAATTAATATTTTGTTCATTTATTGTGCATGACAATATCATGCACCTAAATTGCATACACAAGTCAATTATATAGACTTAATAAAAATACTACATGTAAATTAACTAGTTAGGACCACCACTGAAAGAATGCTAACGCAGTTGAGCCTGCTATCCAGCAGTTTGTCAGTGACGGTCATGTCAGTTTATACATATCAGGGTTTCAAGTATTAAAATCAAACACAAATAATTTGTTTAAATTAATACCTCTCTGTAAAATATCACTGTCATGTTTGTGATTGTAAGAGACTGGCAAGTCTGGAAGTTTGAAAAGACTGGCAAGCCTGGCAGAACAGTTGGGAACACTGAACCCTATTTTATTAATGATATCTAGACAATATATTTTAGTTATTAATTTAAGGCAGAATAACCATCTATAGGCCATTCGGAATAAAGTGAGCACTAAAGATTTAACCTCTGAAAAAAATCACTAGCCGTTACTGCATATACATCACCACTAACAAGAGTTACTTTACTGCTTGTATGGTTGGTAGCGATTTATTGTACGTAGTTCCGTGTATTTTCCTATTTGAATACAACATTAGTGAAATAACATATGACGAACTCGACTTGTCTGTATTTAATACACTTCAAAATATTTACTTATGATCTTATTGTCATTCATACATACATTATAATTAGACTTGATTGGCGCGAGAATTATGTGACGCTATCATCGACCTCGACTCGCCGTGGCCGTTTTCGCTTGCTCCGTGCTTCAGACAGTTCAAAACTCCACCAACAGGTGGCATCAGAGTTAGGTTCTCGCCGCCAAGCTGCATATTAGGTTGCATAATTTGCGTGCGTTTGCCCATTTTGAGTATATACACATTCAAAAGTATTGGAAATTACTTTGAGTATCAT
>PNEQ01068734.1:0-29215 GCA_003012365.1 Medauroidea extradentata | reverse complement strand
ATCGTTGTTCGTGGCAGTAGAACTGAACGAAACTTGAATTATTGAATAGCGTGTGTCATGTCTGTTGTAGTGGCGGTTTTGCGTTACAAATTCAAATAAAATATGCCCTCATTTACGAGATGCGTAACGGCAATAGCGCGTGTTGTTTAGATTTGTCGATGGACAGAAACCAGACATTAACTCGCAGGTATTTATAACTAAGATTAATTTTTTTATATGTTACATTCAGCCCCCGTGCATTTAATGAGTAGATATTGTAGCTAAAATTAATCGGAGCAGTTTAATGTAGTTGTAAACATTGCACGACCCTATGTAAATAAAAGCACGTGGCATTATTTTTGTTTACATCGGCGGAAAGATATAAACTGGCAGGAAATAGAAATTAATCAGGGCTTTTTTGAGTGTTCACTTTATTCAGAATCACCTATAATATATCTCTACTTTATCTTAGGTTGCTTATTTAAAATGTCCCATGCATATTTGTAGAAAAAGTTAATCTAAACTTGACTGAAATGTTTGTCTTCTTTTTCTAGGTCCGAAATGTCAGATGGAGTAAGAGAATTCCAAATTATTGAACAGTATTCTAATTTGTAGCGCACTAATGAGTTGTACAAACAAAGGATGGGGTCTGGAATAGTGGCAGAATAAGTAATGAATTAAATTAAACCTACTCATTTAGATGCAGTGGACGCTAAATCTCTAATTAAATCAGTACATTGGATTGTCTTTTGTAAACATTATGCAGTGGTGGTCATTTTTTAGAAAATGAAATAACTTGTGTATCATCAATATTTAGTTGCAAAGCATTACCATGACACCATTGGGACATTCAATAATTTGCAAACTACCTATGTTTATAAATCATGCTATTAGAGCTTCTAGCAGCCCTGTAGATACCATGCATGCACGCCATCTATAAGTGATAGGAGAACTAGCTTTTGTAATGCTTAAGTGAGAGATGATGGCATACTGTGAATAAGAGACGAACCAGCCTGTGCAAACTCAGCAGTAAGCGGTAAGTGCTAGGAGACGGTCCAAGTAGCCAGCAGTACAAAGCTGAAGGTTCATTTCACAATGTCATCTTTCATTTATTTCAAACAATTTCCAATAACTCAAATATTTTTTAACCAAATGTTTTGAAAAAATTTGAGACTGTGTACAGACATACGATACACAATTTTGCCAGAGAGTTTTTTTTTTTTTTTTATAATGTACCGTTTGCTAGCAAATATTATACTGCTTCATTCTGGCTTATTTTGACCACAAAATATGTGCTATTTCAGGGGCAAAAATCTAAAAATTAGTTTGGTGTATTGCAACAGAAAAATTCATGTACAAACGTTGATTTTTAAGTGTTACAACTGGCAGAATGAATTATTGATAAATGTATTAATTTGCATTTTAAAAAAATTTTCGAAACCACTGCTAAACTAAAGAGTGAGGCCTTAACTATTGTTATTCATGTCTTTCTATGTATAAACTTTTACAGTGGCTGAAAAATTCATATAAAATTGACATTAGATTTTATTTTACTCTTGCATTGGGGAAGAAGGGAGCCTCAGTATTGTTTGCTGCGGGCCCTAGCACGCCTCTGGGTGGGCCTGCTGCATGTAGACCTGACCTACAAAGCACAATTGTGATTTGTTTTGCATTTTCCTGAAATTCCTAAACTATTTCAACAATTTCTATGATTTGTTGGCAATTCCTGTTAATTACCACTGCGCCGTGTGCGTATGGTAGGTTAATGAATTATTTAAAATAGCCATTAATCGTAAAACCAAAACAACAGTTCCTGGCAAATAAACACAAAAAATGCCCACCAATAAAAACATAGAAGAAAACAGAAGGTGGCACATTAACAAACACACAAAAACCAGAGGAAGCTGTTGTAAACAAACAATATCAAAGTGGAAGCAATGCACGATTAAATAAATGCTGGGTTACCATATGTAACGGGCAAAGAAAAATAATTATTTAAATAATTAAATAGGCTCACTCACCATAGTAAACAATACACACCAGAGGAAAATATGAAAATATATTAAATGAGAACTCTGAAATTTGTGGTTGCTGAAAATGATTATTTAATTTTTACTGCAATATTAAATATTTTGTTTTCATTTCATTTCTTTTTGTTAAATAAAATTTACAACATTATTGACATCGATGAATAAATAGTCCATTAGTACTGAAATTGTACTGAAATTATAAAAAGCCCAAATCTTGCAGGCACAGTTAAGTGAAAATAGTGAATCGATTGTACAATTATTATTTTTCTTAAATTCACAATAAAATTATCTAAACAATAAATGCCCATTCTATAGGCTAAAAAAAAAAACTGTACGTCCGAAACAATGACGTAATAAATTAATAAAAAAATTTACAAGTAAATTGGATGCATCCGTTAGGCCTTATAAAATTTTAAATTGTTATCAAATTAAAATTAATTACTAAACACGTACAAATATTACACAAAAAAAGTTAAGTGTGACAGCTGTTAATTTATAGATTAAAATATACAAATTTTACTGCGGCTTATCTGTTCAAAGTCTCGCAGTAGAAGAGTACAGCATGCTGGGGTAGCTTAATGTTTCCCAGTTACAGCGGGAAAACAAAGAAGACGAAAAGGCGAAGAAAATGCCCCAAAATAGGCCAGAAAGACTGGACTTCTGTAGTAGAGACTACAGGTCAGCTCGTCAATAGCCCAGCTTGTGAATAGGCCTGAACGCGAATTGGCAGGGACGAGAATATTCCAAGACGAGAATCATCCAGGTTGAGAATCGACCTGGACGCGAACCCTCACTACACAGAAATTATCAAAATATTATAGAAGATGAAAAATTTAAATAGAACACAAAACCTCTCGTAGGAAAATTACTCACCAGACGAGGGCGAAGTTAATCACTTAACGAAATTATATATGAAACAACCACGATAAAATATTTTTAAAAAATGTAGCACTACAGTTTTCTACTACGTCAAAATATATTGATTAGCTACATTATAACAAAGTTTAAATAATGGCAACTCAAGTGCCAAGATCTGCCAAAAAAGCAGGAACACCAAACACACTCATCTTGACGATACGGTGGTTGACGGCAAAGTTTTAAGAAAATCAACGGAAGAAGCTGCAGAAACGTTGAACAAAAGAGCATCGGAAATGGTTAGCAACAGTACCAACATCGGCAAAGTGCGCATTGAAGCACAGTAGCATGCGACAATCACGTGAACAGAATCGCTAAACCACATCGAAATCACGCGGTGAAATACAGAAATCACGCACTGCAACGACAGCAGCACGTGACATGAAGACGGAGGTACGACAGAACAACTGACAGAGGAATGTAAATCTCAGCAGCTACTGTCCTGCTAAAAAAAACACTGTAGCGTGACTAGAGTCGGCTCGAAGTAATGTAGCAAGAAAAAATAGCTGTAATTGAAACTGAACTTTCTGAAATATCGTTAATAAAATTAAATTCCTCAAAAACCCTTATTATTGTTAATATAATATCAAGCAAGTTAATAACAACACAAAAAAATTATAATTTGCCTGAATTTAAGAAAACATAAATAAAAAAAAGTATATTTATATTATTTAAGTCGTGTCGTATTTGATACGGCACACCACTCAAAAATGTAGTGTGCTCAATTCAAGGTTTTATTGTACAGCTGGCAACATTAGTGTTCAAACATTTTCCCATCTGAACCTGAATAAACTTGAAGGCAAGCAAATATATTAGGTTCATTACATCTAAAATATTATTAAATTACTTTAGCAGATTTCCTGACACTTTAAAAACATTTTACTCAAACTTTAACACAACTTACACCTAACATTTCATGAATCACATGATAAATTTACGATGCAGTGAAAAAGATTCTTCTACACGTCCAACACGTGTATGATTCACACATTTTTCAGAACATACCACTGGGATATGTATAAATTATCAAACAAATATCTACTGAGATTTTATTCTCTGAAAAATTTGTACTTGCACTGATACCAATACTCTGAACTAAGTAACAAAATGCCATAAGGACTTCGTTTATGGATTTTCTGTATTAACTGCTGTACTCTTACTAAATGTAAAAAATTATAACTGTAAAATAAAGAGCCATGAAAATAGTACCATATTTGTCGAGCCTGACAACTTGTAATATTTCTTTTTCTTGGTCATCGGAAAGCGCAGCGTGACACGTGAAATTCTCAGCATCTTCAAATGACGAGCATCCCAAGTATAAAACATGCTTCGAAACATCACCTTCCTCAAAGTACCTGAAACAACGGTTAATTAAATACTGTGATACTTATTATTTTGAAGTTTTAGGAACTATTTATTTATTTGCAAAAAAATTAATTACTAATAACAAATTATAAAAATCAATATCACTAATATCTCGTGAATATCAAGGGGTTAACTGATAAATTCTTGTGAACCCCTAGCTCAACATTTACCATTATGATAAAGTCAAACAATAATGTCAATGTAAAAATTATGAACTAGTGTAAATGTTTGTATCAGCATTTACATTTTTCATGTTCTTGGAAGGTAAATTAATTGGGTTTTACATCTCATCAACAGCGAGGTCATTAGAGATGGTGACACACAACTTGGTACAATGACAGGAGTTGTGATAGGAATTGGCCATGGCCTGTGTAAAGGCACCATCCCAGTAGTTGCTTCTAGTGACTTTGGAAAACCAAGGGAAATAGAAATCAGGATAGCCGAAGCCGGGGATCGAACCCGCATCCTCCCAAATGTTAGTCCAACATGTTATAGTTGTGCAACCTTGCTCGGTATATGTTCTTGTAAGCACATGCATATATGTAGACTATCGATTAAAGTACATAAACCATGCGTGCACAAATATACACAAACTAACCCATACAGCATAATGAATTACAAAACAAAAAGAACATCCCTAATGCTGAATTAATATTCCAACAGGCACAAATTCTAAAGAAAGACTTATTAAGAAATTTTGACTTGCAAAGAAACTAAAAGAAAGTGTACACATTGAAGTAAAATAATGTACTGTTTTGAATTACATAATTTCTAGTTCAATAAGTCAGTGAAGAAGAAAATGTATGTATCTACCATGTGTGCTTCCAGAGCTACACCTGTGCTCCGACTGTGTAGAGTGCCAAGAATGCAGTCAATGTTTTGTGTAAATATTTAAACCCGGAGCATTCAATACTGAACTAAAATCAAATTATAGTTATTTAAGAATATTTTGTTTTGTAGAATTCTTACCATCAGTCGTATATAACAAGGAAGACGAAACACAAGACAGATGATATGCACAACACACATTCATATTTAAATTATTGTGGTACTTACACGTTAAATATTGAAGAAATTGAATTTCAGGGATATCACAATAATTTAATTTGATCCTAAAAAAAATATATGTAAGTTTACTTGTTCCAGTCTTATAAACAGTGGTGGTGGCATGGCTGAAAGCTACAATACCTGTAGGACACAAGGACAGAGGCCTAAATTGCAGCAGGCAGACATAATTGTGATAAGCAAGTTGTGAAATAAAAGTATTTTTTTATGATCATACACATTGTGAAGTCAAAATAATTGTGTTATGTTGTGTACACAGATATGTTAATGCACTCCGTGAAATGTTCTATGTCAATTCAAGCTGCAGAAATAAAAAAATTACACACAAAATTTCATCCAAATTGGGTGTAGCATAAAAATGTGCTACGTGCCATGGAGATCCAAAAATTATGGTGAAAAGCATATGCCTGCCAAATATCTCAGTTCACAAAAATTTATCTGTTTAATGCCAAAGACTTCAAAATAAACATTTTGTTAAAATTCCATATTTAACTTTTAAGGGGTCAAATTTGTTCGGTTGTGCAGGCGTCGAAGTTATCGGCAACCACCAGTAAATTGCAGCCACCCTACATAGGACCACTGAGAGTTAGCAGATTGTTGGGGCCTAATACCTTGTTGCTGCAAGACCCTGTCTCAGGTAAAACTGTTCGTAAGGCCCATGTGATCCATGTTAAGAAGGCACATGATAATGAACAAGACCAATGAAGACGTCAAAGGACGAGGACATCTCATCTCTGCTCCGTCGCCGCCCCCAACGAAGGAGCGGGCGTGGGTCGACCCTGTAGTGTTTGTGTTGTGGTGGTGCGTTTTGTCGTGTGTTAGTGTTTTGTGTGTAGTTGCCGGCGTGTTTATGTTGAGATTCAGTGTTAGTTGGTGTTTTTGTTTGTAGGTAGGCGCGCTTAGTTTAGTTTAGGTTAGATTAGTTAGTGTAATCTCCTATTATTGACTAACATGGTGTGGATGTGAGTGAAAATGGTGTGTGATAGTTAAGTTAGTTAAGTTGTTTAGTATAGTTAGCATAAAGATAGTGATGTAATTTGGGTAAGGTACTGATACAGCTGGTAAATGTTGAGATTATTAGGGTTTAAGATTGTTATTATACTCCAGCTGGAAGAGCGATGTGTATAGGCTTACTTTCTTTATAATATCTATGAATACGCTTATTTGTGGATAAGGAATGGCCATTCATTTAAATATGTTTTTTTTAATATGAATTATGTGATTTACAATGTGTTTTATTATTATCAGTGGGTAGGAGCTATGTGATACGAAGCATAGAGTACTGTGTGGGTGAAGACCCAATTAATTTTATGATTATTGAATGTATAGTGGATCCCCTGTATTTTGAAAATTTATTGTTAGGAGGGGTATTTTATATATGTATTTTGGTATTTAAAGGGTGTGTATTAACGGAGGTGCGACAACCTCTCTGGAATGACATGTGTGAAGGAATAATCATGCTGTATTTTTTGTGTAACCATTTACATTGTTAACTTGTAAAGTGATAGGTCACTGTTTCAAGAGCGTGTCTGTTTACATGTCACCCGACCTTGCCCTGGTTCCTGGGAAAGCGCTAGACTTTTGGGAGAAGAGGCCCTCTGGTTGGCCTGTCGCGTCGTGTGGCGCTTAGCGGTCCTGATGTCGAAGTGTTGTCCTAGGAGGTTGGCGTCCACTCTCTTGGCCATGGACGTGGCCATCTCGTTGGAGGACCTACACTGTGTCCCATCGTCTGAGTTTGGATACAGCCTTTTGGTTGGAGGCACTCCCCACCCGATCCGATTGACACTTGGTGATCTAGTTATGTGGACTTCAAGAAGATCGAAGACTCAAGAGGGGGGGAGTTGTGCCATGTAGTCCAACCTTCCAGGCTGGACGCCATTTCGTGGACTCGTTTAGACCGCACAGTTTGAAGCCTCCCGCCAGCGCCTCCCCTTCCTCCCCACCCCGTTCGTGCTCCATGCGCACCTTCCCCTCCCCTCCTCCGCCGCTTCCTTCGTGCCGGCCCACGGCCAGGCGGCCAGTTGTGTTTGTAGCTTGGGCCGAGCCGTACCTGCCTGCTTCTTCGGTATGTTACCGACCATGGTAAGATTGCTTCTCGATCTTTTCATTCCTTTTTTTCGTCCTGCCCGATTCAACTTCTACGCTTTTATCTTGTTCAGTGACGGTAACAATTGTTGCTTAAGAATGTATTGCATCTAGTGTATCCTTGAGATCTTATAATATACATCAGTGTTGATTTCAACTGTTACTTTCTGACCTTTGGGTCACGTAACTGATAATCCTGCCTTCCCCTGGCCCTCGATAAGCCCCGAGTGTTCTCTATCTAGTATGTTATGGTTTAGTGTGAAGTTGGGGTAGTAAGTCCCCTAGTGTCACAAAATATTCAGAGCAAAAGTGCAACTTCGTAAAATCTAAAGAGGTAAAGTTATTTGGTCAGCAACAAGGGCTTAAGCACTGGTGTAGATAACAAGGTAAGTATGAAACAGCAGGAGGCTGCAAACGCAGGGGAAATGGGAGTATATTGAACATAAATTCACCAGCCAATAGTAAGATCCACCCCATTTGCCACGTTAGAAAATTGGGAGAATTCACCAGAAATTAATTGACAACGGATCATCATGGTGACAGACAAGAACTCTAAGAACTGCCACTCTACAGATGATCCAAAGAGGTAGATGTGAAGAAGAATTAACAATATGCATGTTCCTGCTGTGTCACCAGTAAATTTACTAAGTTTTTGAACCTCCAGTTATGCCAAAAATATTGTTCACGGCACAGCTGACATTACAACTTCTGATTAATTTCTACAACGTATTGTACAGGCATCCCAGCATATCAACACTGACCCCCAGTTGATTCAGCACATTCACGAGTCACTCTGGAAATAAACAGATGTCTGCATTAATGTGTAATGTCAGCATTTATAACATTGACTGTTAATGATGCTAGTGTTCACACCATATTCGACGATGTGCATCAACATTCATCACTGCATGTCAGTCGTACTTCGTATTTGCAGCCGAACCTTACCAGATAACTGTCTCTCAATAGGTTTGTTTCACTGAACCTACATTTAATTTCATGTATACCTCTAATTTATAGATCCTCTAATTTCTACATTTTTACTATCACTCAAGAAACAGTATTTTAAAAGAGAAAAAAAAAAACTTTAATTTTACTTGAAAATTAGTTCAATTTCTTAATAAAGAAGTAAAAAAAATGTATAACTGGCTTGTGGAATGGAAACACCTAAGTCGTGTAAAAGTGGACACATGTAGTATTTCAAATTCACCTAAATTCAACCAAAAATTTCAAAATTTAATTTGATTTTACGAAAATTACATCCCCACTTATAAAACGTTTTAAATAAAGTATGAGAAATAATAACACTGCATGCTGTTGAAATATTATGACCTGGCATTAAATTACCTAAAACCAAACTATGACCTTTAAAAATTCGCAAGTTTTTGTGAACACACTATTTTTCTGTATAAGATTTTTTCTGTCTCTTGTATGGTGTAAGATATACATAACAGCACTTTAAAAAAATCAACATTTAAATACATCAATATCCCTAAGTGCATTCGAACATGTATTCCTGATTCTGTATAGCCTACATCACACAAAAGCTACATAGGCTTCATGTATTTGAAACCTCTTTCCCGGTAAAAAAAAATTACTATATACAATTGAACAATATTACACATGTACTATGATACAAAATGTTGATACACTAACTTTTATTACTATGTTACTGTGTTGTTTAGAAACATATCTGTAGTTTCCTTTGTGTTGTAGTTGGTTGTAGCTGTGAGACACATTGCTATGTAAACATAGCAGTGTGTATGTTAGCTAGCAACAACATTAAGCATAACTTTTGCACACACTTATGAGAAATGCCATTTCACAAACTAAATAAAATTGTATACAAAATACTATTAGCCCACTAAATCAGTGGAGAGATTTGAACACTTAAAGCATGTACAGAGAAGCAAGCAACAGTGTGTGTAAGAGCGAGGAAAACTGGAATATCCAGAGAAACCCAATTATTCATGGTAAATAAACAAGATAAATTGTTTTAAGCTAAAAAAAAACCTGAAAATCACATTGTGATACAAAATAGACCACAGAGAACTATGTTATCTGAACTGTAAGATAAGTACAGTCATTTGTGGGACAGCTTACACAAGAAAGGGAAATTGCAGAACAGCAAGTAAAAAAAAAACAGATGGTGTGGCAGAGATAACAGTTCCGGTTGACAGACGCCTATCTCCTTTCCTCGCCACACTGCTCACATTCTTCATGCAGTGAAAGTTAAGCTGTCACCGATTACACACACCAGCTAGTGAAATGTGCCATTTTTATGACTGTACAAGTGAGAGACCTCACTAGTTAAAATAAACACAAACTTTAATATTAAAAAAAAACCACAGTTCAGTATTAAGAGCCAAGGATGCTGTCCTCCCTCCCATTTCAGAAAACTACAATAAACAATTTTCACAGTCAGTGCTTAAAAATATTATTTACAGAGACTGTTTTAAACTTTGTACTCTGTCCACGACCAACCAGCTGATCCCCATGCCTGGTGAATACATGATATGTTGCATTACCAATCACTATGCCAGGCATGGATGGGCTGTGGCATGGGCAGCGCGCTGACTATAATCACACATGTACATGCCAGACGCGGGGAAATGCAGGTTAATGGGAGAGGGGTATCACTTGAATGTGGAACACACTAAGGCGAGATGGCGCCCAGCTTATCAGGCAGAAGAGTGCACATTGCGTAGCATATTCCAGGTTTACCAGTTCTGAATTTTATTTATCAATTAGATCTCTACATATTTAGTAGTCCTCAAGACACAGTGAAGTTATTTCTATTATGTTAACATTTTCAACCAAAAAAAATTTAATAACATATTTAGTACTACTTAATTTCTCTTGAGTTCTTGACATCACCCACATTTTCTACAAACGTTAAATACTATAACACTATGCAGCCCTACTTGCGTTGAACTTCTCAAACTGCAAATGGAACCAACATATTATACTTTTCGAAATTTCATAACTACTAGCTTTACAAACTGTATTTCAACATTTGTGGCCTTTCTCATGCTTTAAATAAAAGCAAGTAACATCTTTCAAATCTACATCACACACAACTTCCTCCTCTATTCCTTTACATTTGTGTAACAATATCACAGAATACTCATACTTGAAACAAGTGCTACTTATATTCATGCTAAAGTAGGTTTCCAATTCATAGTGCCAGAAACAAGTACAATGGTACCTTGTTAATACAAATATCCTGTTAATTAAGTGTTCACATTAGTATAAAGTGGCTTCTTTCATTTTCCCTTGAGAATAAGATAAGTAATAAAATATAAACTTCAAGCTCAGTAACGATTTCCTTTATACATAAAACAAGGTAAAATGAAGATCACTTACTAAAATAAGTCAATGTGGTAATAATATTTGTATTTTGGGGATAAACTTTCTGAAAAACATAAACAAACTAAGTTTTTGCAAACCCTGGTAACACACACTAGAAAAATTTACGTGTCTCCGGTTTATATAAAAGAGGTTCCACTGTATTGGTTCAAATAATGCTTCATGAATTATTAACTTCAAATAAGTAGTCCATAATATGAATTCACAACAACAAAGTAAGTTCTACTTTTCCACAAGTATTCATAATCAAAGAAGCAGTCATTCAGGTATGTAATTGTTTCAGGTTATAATTAACATGTTTGAAACCCTGGTTACATTTTTTACTGTCAGGTAATTCCTACTTTTCTGCCACTTTTTTTTATATGAACAAAGCAATGTGACAATAAAAAAGTACGCATAAAATCTACAGAAAAGTTAACGTAGGAGGTCACAATATAATATATTAAAATTATTATTCTAGACAAGATGTTGAAGACTGCTCACTTTATCACTAACCACATATAGTACGACTGTTCTCTTGGAAGACTTACAAACTAATTTTTTGTTTAAGGAGTACGTAGGTCACACAAGGTATTTCCTCTTTCACACTGACATTTTACTCCATATATCCAATGGAAACACACTAATCTTTATAAAAAATTATACAGCCAAAACCTTACGTGGAACGAAACTGGAAAACATAAATTCAATAAACACTGCAATGAAAACACAATCTCATTTCTTAACCTTGTATTAAATACTTTTCACGTATTTTGGTGCCTGAAACAATTTTCTGTGAGAATTATACCACTGGAAATGATAACTATTTCACAGTGCAGAAACAAATTCCAGATATAAAAAATACACATTACGTTAACATTTTCCATCAACAAAATTGCAGACAGAAAATGTTTACAACTATACCTACAACACTGACACACACAAATTATCGCACAAAAATAATCACTACTAAACAATACATTTCCAAGTAACTTATAAATATAGACCTAGCCAGGCCTAATCAGAGATGCAAATTACTACACATTTTCCGTAGTTAGGAGTTTTATAACAAAACTATGATCACACGGAATATACAGAGAAAACTACTGATTTCAGGAATTTTGACTTTTCATAATCGAGTATCAGCACATTACGCTCAACCAAGTGCAACTGATGTTTTTTTTTTGTCCGACTGACTCCTTTTGTCCATTTTCAAAAGACAATTGATAGTGCCGTACTAAATATTACAAGAAAGCAAGTTCTTGCAAATCTGCAGTGTAAACAAAGTTACACACAGGAATTTTCATGTCTGCATCAGTGACAATTGTCAGTGCATCATGAGTTCTGCACAATTTGTAACTACAATTTTTCTGTAAAACACAAAGGGCGAGAATATTGTCGACGGCACATGCAGTCAAAGAAACACAAAAAATACTAGCATATCAACGGGCAGCATAAAATGCCAAGTTTGTTTTTTGTTCCAAAAGCTGACACCAGTGTCATTAAAACCGAATTCTACTTCACACGTTTCTTAGTCACCTTCCACTAATGGCAGCAGATCCCACAAAACCTTTGTTTAAGTAATATTTCCGAACTCTAAAATTGCAGAAAAATAGGCTTGTGGCCGGACAAAAACTTCCGTGACTGTAAATACAATGTTTGAAGCAATAATTTCACATTGTAAAAACCTCCAAAGTGGGCCTTAAGTACCGATGGAATAATAATTAAGTAATGATCAAAATGACTGCAAACTGTACCCATTAATTGTGACATTCTTTAGTGAAAAAAGAGAGAGGGGAAGGCAATTTTAGGGCACTTGATTGTGAAATGAAAACAAAAATGTTTAAATGGGAAAACTGCTTGTCGTTCGGGTATGACAATGCCAACATTATTTTTGGAAAATGTAAGGGTGCTGTGTCATTTGTGACGGAGCAGTCATCAATTATTGTATGAGGATGCATCTGTCATCTCTTTCATTTATCTGCTTAGAAGGCCACTAAAACTTTACTGGTTGGTGTGATAGTACACACATTATTAGTGGATATATTTCTCTTTTAAGAGAGAAGTTCAAGAAGAAAGAAAACTTTACAACTTTATCAAGAAATGTGTGGAAAGAATCTGAAAAGACACAAAATATTAAAACATGTAAGCACAATATGGTCATCACTCTTTGATGCTGTAAAGAGAATTTTAGAACAATGGGAACCTTTGAAGTTATTGTTTGATGTTGGTGAAGAAGTAGACTTGCAAGACACCTCCAACAGCAGATTTGTTGTAGTGAAGTCTGCAATCGAAGATGGTGCCACCAAGATATACTTTCTGTTTCTGAAGAATGCTCTTCCAATTTTCACGAAGATCATCTGACTCCTAACGGATGTGATAGTAAGATTTACGAAACCAACAGCTATGGGAAAGCAGACAACTATAGGTTTAAAATCTGTTCAGTATTAAATTTCGTAGTAGGCATGCACAGAAGGATGATGATGATCTCGTAATTGGTGCAAGTACTAGACAGTACATGAAGGAAGCAGTTGACTGAAGCAATTTGTCTATCAGTGACCAAAAAAAATTCTACAAATGTGTGCAAAGCTTTTTTGTTGCATCATGTACATATATTGCAGAAAAGTTTCACTAGATGACAAAGTTTTGAAACATGCATTAACTTAAGTTGTTGATACATCACTGAGAGGAAGTTCTTGTATTACGTCTGTTATGTTCTTTGTTGAATTGTTTATAACCATAGAGTTTGCATCTTACATGGCAGATTCTCTGACTCAAGATATTCTGGGTTGTGAAAGAATGGATGTTGCCTTGACGAAAATTGTAAAATTCAAGGATGCATCTAGCAACATAAAATACAAAATACTTCCCAAAGTAATGCTTTCAGTGTTGTTGATCCCACATAGTAAGGTTGGTACAGAATGTGTTTTCAGTGTTGTGCGTAAATACCAGACACTTCAGGCCAAATTTACGCACAAATACCTTACCTGCACTTTTGATTGAAAAGACAAAAATGTGTTCCTCTTCAGAGCCTTGTTATCAAAAGTGTTTTAACAGCAAAAGAACTCAGTGATGCAAAAGCAGCAACATTGAAAATTCTGAATGAAAAATGTTTTGTAAGAACAGATTTACTTTCAGAGTTTGATTTTGTACATATTGTGTTCATGGTCTGTAAAATCATTCTTTGATGTGAAGTACTGAACTATTTCATTGTGTAAGAGTTTTTGAAAACTGAAAATTGGATCAGTGTGCAGTATACATATTCATCTACATTTTCGTGAGTAATAAGATGAATAACTTTGTACATACATAAACATTATTAATATCACCTTTGATTAAATCAGTAGTGTGTAGTAATTTTGTTTTGTTTACTCAGAATTTCTGAAATTATTTTTTATGTCACCAATTTAATTTACTCATCAACCCCTCCCCCTGGGCACATTTAATTGCACACTACTGACAGGTGCACCTCCTCAAGGTTGACATTTCTGCCTAATGAACAATGCAACCAGTAAAACACGTAACAGCAATATTTTGGTAAAACTATATTTATCAAGCCAACATGCTAATGAAGAATTCATGGTTTACATAGTACAAAAACTAAGTCCACAACTGTATTTCATTTACAAAAACTACTACCAAGAACATACTTCAAACCTACTGTAACAGCAGCGTGAGATGCAATCAAGCATATGTTCAGGATTCATAATAAAAGAGCATTACATTTCCAGACAATAATAGCCACACCGTTAGGACCTACTTTTAACATAAGAAAATAATATCATTGAAGCAAACAGATTTGTAGCCTATCACACCATTACATTTCAGTACACTTTATAGCTTCATTTAAAAAAAAATTATGTGTTCAAAGCCAGTCTTGCGATACGAGGTTATGATGTCCGTTGGCAAGCAAAACATGTTCAGGAATAATTTGTTGCATTTACGAACACTTTCATTATCATTTGGGTTTTCATTATGTGTATCAACTCACCTTTTAAGTAAAATGTTTACGTCTGAAAGTATGCATCTTTTTTTTTTAAACATATTTTTGAGCAAGTTGAGTATCACAAATCATTTTTTTTATTTCACAGTTAGGGAACTATTCAACTAAAAAAATATGTGGACTTAAAACATGTTTTTGACCTCCCTATCCATCAAAGCAAAAGTAGGTATTTAAAAATGGAACTGACAAAAGTAATCAAATATGTATTTCAAATTAATAACTGCTGCATAAACAAAACACGAGTTAAAAGTCATGTCATGTTGGTACTGATATTGCAGAACTATTTATTTCACTACTTTATGATGTATAGCTTGGCCTACATAAGTAGAGCTCGTATGAATGACTAAGCATTACTACATGAATTACTACACATTTGCCAAACTAGCACTTGACTATGAATCATGTCACAAGTAATTATTTGCTCATACTGTAAGCCTATAGGTGGATATTTTTTCGAAGTGTTTGTGGTATATTAAAACCCATTTTTCTTCAAAGAAATTTTTTTAACTGGTATAAATTATATTTACATAATTGTGGTATCAATGGTGAAAGTAATGGAGGGAGAAAATTGATAGAAGGGATGTGTAAATTAGACGACACAACAAAACGGGGACATAACACGAATTGGTAGCCAATGTTAAGAAAAGTACAAACAACACAGTAATGAAATTATTGAATAAGGCAATACTAAACAAGGACTTAAACAATTCTGCATGTATTTTCACATTTCCTTTCTGAAATCTACTCAATTATTTAACATTGCTGTATAATAACGTCTAATACAATGTACACACTACATGCCAGTTCAGAACCTGTGCACAGCAGAAACTCAGCACTTGACTAATGTCTGTATGTCTTTACTATTCCCTTGTTGAACACAACTAGAGGTAGGTGACTGCCTGCCCTGGCTGTTTGAATGTGCATAGAACTTCACAGTATTAGACAGTTTAAAGCCCTATACAGCTGGTGGATGAACACTGTTGCAGCGTGCCAGAAGTAATTCTTTTTAAGAATTACTAGTGAGTTCGATCTTTACCTACAAAAAGAAAACAAATTTAAAACCATGCTCCTCTGTTTTGTAGATACCATACTTAGAAACATGGTTTCAAGGCACCTTAAAATAGCTAAAAACTGCTTTTTCAGATTGCTGTTCACGTAAAAAATACCCACTGAAATCAGTAAACAACAATAGAGAAGCTCCCGCTGTACTTTACAACAAACTTTCCGTTGTTAAGATATTACTATCACCGCTTAAAATCTCATAGGAAAATTCAACAACCAAAACACTGCACAAAGTTTTTGCACCCCGTGCATAAAGGTGATGCGGTTGTCGACATACGAGCCAGTAGCCTACAGCTCTTATTGCCTGGCTTGTTTTCGTACCTCACACGCAGCACCTAGCTCCTGCCACATAGGGATCTTAAGAGTTTGTAGGTAGATAAATAACAGTTAAAAACACTAATTGGAATCAACATGTTTTTTGAAAGCCATTATAGAAAAACTACCAAACAACTATCATAGATAATGACATTTGCAAACTTCATGAGCAAATATTCACTCAGAATGATGCATTTGTTAGCAAGATCAATTTTTTTACAATTAAATGTAAGAAATTTGGGACAGAAATACATTACTCAAAAGAAACTTTTGCTCATAAAATTAGCGTATTGCCTAAGATTTCTGTTTGAGTTTTGCAAATAGCCATAGAGGATCTTACAATTTTAAACTGATACTTTTTGCGCTGAATCATGTATTAACATCACTTAATACTTTCTTTACCAAAAATTACGAGGTCAACACCTAAAGTTACAAAGGTACACATCACTTACAAAGAATGGAAGACTACAGAGTGACTAGCATGTAATAGCAATTATAAATCAGATACAGACAATTCCTAGGCTTCGAAGTCTGATATAATGCCCGAAAATAAAGTACTAGCAAAATTTTGGGAACACAGAAGCATACTTAAATCGCTTGCTACAGAAATAAATATGATAAAGTAGCTACTGTAAGTGGAGGAGCCACTGGTTGGCAAAATAACAGTTTTCAAATAAAACAAGTCAGTGAATAAATGAAATAATAATAAATACCTACAACGTAAACTTAAACATGACGCATGTCAGTCGCATCAAGCTGTAATTCTTTATCGCTCGCCCCTCGATTTTTTATACTTCGCCATCTTAACCTTGAAAGCTTAGCATGCGCCCCGCACATTGCACAAATTAATAAAATTTTAATTTAAAAGGCACGAGAAATAAAGGAGTCATGCCAGATACTCAAGATTCTTTTCAGCCTTTGTAGTCCAGGAAAGATATGATAAAAAGGGGTCGATTTATGGACAAATTGCAAGAAAGAGTTATTTTACACCAAAATTCGCAGAAAAATTCATAGAATAACATATCCAAAGTCCACCAAAATCCACCTTCCGATTTTTACTTTTTTTCCGGAATTTGTCCCGGAAAAATGCAGAAAAAATTAATAAGTCGAAAACTATACATCTCACGACAAAACTTGTAGAGACAAAAATATAAGATCACAAAATTTACCATAACATATACAAAATTCACGAAAATCTACTAACTTCTTCTCCTTTTTACGGGATTCGTCCCGAAAAATATATTGAAATATGAAATCAATCGAAAACAGCGCACTGTACAGCATAATATTTCAGATTCAAAGGTAAAGTGCCTAGCTTTCTTCATAATATATTTTAATTTCATACTAATTCACATACGATCAGCATAGTTTTTTTAGAATTTGTTCTGAAAAGGCCATAGTACAATGAAACAGAAACCACACATCGTATTCCAAAAAACATTGTATTCCAAAAACTGTGGAGAATAAAATTTAAAAATAAACACACAAAATGTCTCATTACATTAAAAATCTACTTCTTTCCGCTTAAGCGAATTGAATTTTTCATTATGCGGGGTTTGTCAGAGGGAACAACATTTTTAAACGGCAATAAGCTGAAAACAATGCTAGAAAGTCAAAATACGCCAGACCGTAAATAAAGAGCAGAAAGTTTTACCTAATAAAAATAAAATTCACCAACATCCACTAAAATATCGAATTTTTCAACTTTAGGACTCTCACTATTGCTTTCTCTGTTGTGGAATTTAACCAAAATATCACTTACACTTTCATGGAACTAACAACATTCTTAGACCCACGCTTTTTAGAAAACAACACTGTACCACGAAAACGCTCAGGAATTCTTGTCTTCATTAATTTTTCTGAATAAGTTTCTGAGACGTCTTGTAAATGTCTTATCATGACCTGTAATTCTTCAATTGTATTTGTCTGTTCTTCATTCATTTAAAATTCCTCCATAGCTGTAAGGAAGGCCTTTCTTTTCAATCAGTTATTCTGTAGCATAAGTGCTATAAACTTTTGAAAGACTGTAGTATTTCTCGGAAAGTACGGAAGTTAACATCACACTTTTAACTATACATAGCACCAGTTTAATAAAGATGTTTAACACACACTAAACGTCCAAGTATAGCCCTAGCCCATTTACCGTATTTTCTTTCCTTACGTACACTTTTCATACCTTTGTCAAACTTTTCAGCCTCGGTTTTCACCACAAATATTTCCGTTACAGGATCATCAATTTGTGCTTTCTGTCCACAATAAAAAGGCTCGAAAAAACAGAATTTCGTAACTGAGGAACGAATTTCTTTAGGAGAAATCGAGACAGGCTCTCCATAGAATTCTGCACATAATTTTCTCTTACAACTGAGCTATGCGCCTCTCAACTGTGAACTTTTTCTGGCAATCTGAATGTACATACTGTCCTACAGATATATTAAGCTGGACCCCTCTATCGCTTGATGCAGAATTTATCCTTAATAAACCCCTTCGTGTTACTTTAACAGTTTGTTTAGATTTAACATGGTTATTACAAAATACACACGTATCCCTGTTCAATATAGTTATCTTATTTTTTTTCAATCAATTCATCAAATTGTTAACACAACCCTTAACAATTTTTGTGGCACTTTCCAACAGTTTTACATAGGCTAATTATTACCAATTTTCAACATTATAAATCTACTGTCTCTAGTATCTTTAACGAAAATGAAACAGCACAACATACTTACAGCATAAATCAAGATTGTTACTCTCCGTTATAAATGAAAAGAGTAACGGAACACTAGGCAAGAGTGCAGCACGCCGGCACAAAAAACCACTATTCCTTGGAGACCTAAAAATTTGCGTTTTCTTTTAAGCGCAAGCTAAAATTCCAGCAACTATAGGTCTGTATCACGTTCACAATTGGCCGTTGACTTACTCGGCACTTCCTGGAAGTAGCTGAACCAATAATAAAACTGTAACTAAATACAGGCCCATTTCACTGTGTCAGTGAGCAGCTAACGAACAGCTGCTCTCTGCACAATTTCACACATATTCTTGGAGGCTAGCCTACAGCTCGGTGAACCCGCGAATTTTTCCAGTCTCTACACTGTAAGCTGTGCTCGGTCACATTCCTCAAATATATCTATTCGCTGCATGGCACAAGACAGTGAGTTCATTTTGTTGATGACGGCACCCTTCTTTGCTTCTACACAAAAAAAAATTATAACACGACATGTGTCTGACATAATGAGACAGGAACATGCCATTAAACTGAAAACTAATATTCAGGAAAAACCCTACAGACACACACATCCACATTATTTAATTTAAGATTTCCTATTTCACAAAGTAAGACATAAGTTGAGATACTTAAATGATTGTTGGAATAGGAGTTTACGAATAGAATTTATTGGTTTTTTGAGCAATGACGTATGTCCACAAAAGAATCAATTCTAAGTAAGGTAGCAGAACTGGTTCTCGGCACTGCATTAGTTCTCGTCACTTTTAACTTTGAATGATAAAAACAAGAAGAAGAATATATATATATCGTCAATCTAACAAATTAATAGTGTAGGGTAGAGTTTTGTGTTGACATCTATGGAATGATTTTCGGAACTTGCCTCGTATTTACTTTATTATGGCGCGAAAAGTTAAGGAAAGTAGTACACCAGCATTAATGTTGAATATTTGTTAGCAAATGCTTTAAGAAGGTAAGTGCAAATAAATATTTCACGTAAATTAAGTTTTTGAATGTTTTATAATATGTCATGTTTATTGTGATAAATACTCTCTGTAGCAAACACTAATTGTATATTTGTTAAAATATTTTGCGACGAGAGGGTAATAGAGAGGATGCCAAGAACTAAAACAATAATACCTGCATGTGTTAGATCTCGTCACTCTTGGGCAAGCTTTATTAAATTTTGTATTTATTATAGTCACATGCAAAAATTAACTTCAAAGCTGTTTTTTGTGTCTGAAACATATTATTAACCCTAGTAGAATATTCTGGTTTTTTTTTATTCGGCAGTAACTTGCTTAGGTACTTATTGCGAACTCCAATGCTTGAGCATGTTATATGACATTAGTAAAAAATTATGTAATTTCTTTCTGTTTTTTAGGAAACAATGTCGAGGCAACACCTGCTGCAGTATGAACATGCTGCACTGGAAGCTGCTGTTAAGGAGGTGCAAAATGGTACAAGTATTAAGAGAGCTGCTACAATACATGGAGTACCAAGAAATACTCTATCCGACAAAATCCATGGCAAAACACCCCTTGTCAGGAAGATGGGGCCAGAATCGCAGTTGACGACTGCCGAAGAAAGTATTTTAGCTGAGTGAGTGATTTCGCTAGCTAAAGCTGGCTTTCCTGTCACGAAGGATGATTTGTTGAACAGTGCACAACAAATTGTAAAGGGACTAGATCGAGAGTTTACTTTTAAAGGTCGCCTGGGAAGGACATGATATTATTCGTTTTTAAGGAGACAGCCAACTGTGTCCTTGAGAACCCTGCAAAATTTGACGTCTAGTCGAGCAAATGTTTTTCAAGAACAGATCAATGCTTGATTCGCTGAGGTTCATACTTACCTCAAAGAAAATTAACTCAAAGCAATGTTGTCAGAACCCCGGAGAATATTTAATTCAGACGAGACAGCACTGTTCTTGAACACAAAAGGAAGTAACGTGTTGGCACAAAAGGGGAACAAGAGCATATATCAGCAGGTAAAACTTCAAATGCTGCAGGACATGTAATTCCCCCTTTGGTGGTATACAAATATGAGAGACTTCCACAAGACATAATCTTCTCAGTACCTCAGCACTGGGGAATTGGCAAGTCACCTAGCAGATGGATGACGGCCAAAGTTTTTTATGAGTTTGTCATGAACATTTTTACCCATGGCTGGTACAGAATTACATTCCTTTGCCAATTCTGTATTTCATAGATGGGCACTCATCGCACCTGTCTTTGCACACAAGTCAATTCTGTGCTGAGAACGGAATTGTGTATGTTGCACTGCTGCTCAATTCCACCCACATTCTCCAGCCTATGGAAATCCATGTTTTCGGGCCACTAAAAGGTGGCTGGAGGAAAGCTGTTCATGAGTGGAGGTTGACAAGAGTCGCCAAAAATGAAGATACAGTCTTGAAGAAGAAAGATTTTGCACCACTACTGGCAAACAATATCGATGTTTGTGAAACGCCTGAGAATTTGGAGAATCCATTCCGAAAGTGTGGACTATATCCGTGGGATGCCTCTGCAGTTGACGTTACCAAGCTGATTCAAAGAAGTGGTCCTAGGCCTGGTGCTACAGTACCAGAACAGAACCCAGCAAGTTCAAAGGGTACTACACGTGATACAGCATCATTAGCCCAGCATCTGGAAACCTACTTGGGTGCTGAGAAACTGCATCAGTTTCAAAAAGCTGGCGATATATGGACAGGAGATATGCCGGATACTTCCTTGTTTATATATTGGAAGCATTTGAAAGCCCTCATGACAGAAGAAACTGAGCATAACACAGCTCCAATAACTCCAGAGGTAAATGAATCTGTCGTAGAAGGCAGTTATACTGTATCATCATTACCTGCAGCAACTCCAAGCCAAGAAGACAATCCAGAGACTCTCCCATCCTCACCTTTAGTTCCTCCTCAAATTCTACCAACTTCATCTCAAACTGTTATGACAACTATTAATGAAACTGCTCCCCCAGCTTCACAATTACCATTTTCTCCAGAAAACAGGACACTTTCGGCAACTAACTTACCTGTTACTGAAGCACCACCAACACTTGCTGTAGAGACAATGTGTGCTTCATCTTCTTCCACACCATCAACCTCAAGACTGGCAACTAACTTGCCGGCTCCTAGTGGAAAGCAAATCCCTTCTCCATTCAAGCGGGCTTTATTTTGGCCATGTCATCATGCGCATAAAAAAATGGAAAGAGCACCGAAGGAAAAAATGCCTGCAGTGTCCCGCTCAAAAAAGTGGAGAGACATGAAAATGGGCAAGGAGGAATTTAAAAAACAATTGCAACAGAAAAAATAAGAAAATATAGCAAAAAGAAACAGAAAGAAATTAGAAAAGTTGAAGCCACGTAAGGGTCCAACCATTGCGTTAAAAAAAAATTAATCCTCTTCGGAAGATGATCCTGTTGTAATGGATTTTTCAGATGAATGGCGCAAACCCACTGAAGGGGATATTTTAGAAGTTCAAGAGCCGTGTGAGGACAACATGCAGGCAGGGGCCTCTGCAATTGTAACTTTTATGGGAGGTAGACGAGCAGCAACAAAATTCAGATATGTTTGCATAATACAAAAAGTCGAAGGTCAGGAGGTGGAAGTAATGGGGATGAGGTCAGTGGATAAATTTACACCACAAGTTGTTGCAATCCTGCCAACACCCATTTTAGAGTCACGGGGAGCCGGGGTGAGGTATACATTCTCTGCATCAGCCGATGTATGGGAAATGTAAAGATTTAGTTTGTTTGCTGATTGAATTTTGTAAACAGGATGCAATTATAAATTACATGAAAATTAATGTCAATTACATTCTAAGGGTTATTTTTTGTCTTATTTGTGTAAACACTTGTTATTAATTACTTAAGCACTGACTTTTTGTCAATACTATGAATAGTGACTTTTTATGTTAATACTAATTGGCGATAGTGACTCTTTCTGTAAAACTGACGAAATGTTTTTATATATAGTCATCAATAACATATGCTTGTGTACTTTCTCTTGAGAGTTGCAAAACAAAGTTTTGTGAACTTTGTCGATCTAAAGACTGTGATAACATTAATTTCTACGAGTGAAAGAAAATAAAAAAAAAGATGACTTATCAAAACCAATTTAAAACATTTTTTTTTTTGTAATTCTTCCATTGGAGGTGTTTTTCATGTGTTAGTACAAATTTCAATAGGTGACGAGAACCAGCTCTCTGGTCTGCCGAGAACAGACTCCAAGCAAATTTTCGGTGCCAAGAACAAACTCCAAAAAAACCTTTTTAAGGTACAATAATTTTTAACTGTTGAATGTTTTTAACTTTCCACCTAGTTAAAATGACAAAGAAAGGTTTGAAGTAATTCCTTATTTTGTTTCATTGCCTTGGTACCACATTACTTTTATTATGATTTTAGTGCAAATTCGGCCTTCACACGACGAGAACCGGCTCCCTTACCTTAAGACATTAAATCCACACAGTGCATGGCAATGCGGATGAAATCAGTCGTATATTAAAGGCCTAGACATTCTGTTATTTTCTGCAGTGGACTTGAGCAATTAGAGCCAAGACAAATACCTAAACACATACAATAATATTTTAGTGGATTTTGGTAAAATTTTATTATTATTACGTAAAACTTTATGCTCTTCAGTTCGTCCGAAATATTTTGACGTGTGATGCATGGTTTTCAGCTTATTGCTGTTTAAAAATGTTTCCTTTACAAAGCAGTATAATGAAAAATTCAATTCACTTAAGCGGAAAGAAGTAAATTTTTAATGAAACATGAGACATTTTGTGAGTTAATTTTTTTAAATTTTGTTCTCTTTGTGCGCCATTTTCGATTTATTTCATTTTTTAAAATTTTTGCCACGACGAATCCCGTAAAAAGGAGAAGTTATTGGCAGATTTTGGATATGTTACGGCAAATTTTGTGCTCTTTAATTTTTGTCCCAAGTTTAGTCATGAGATGTATAGTTTTCCACTTATGTCTTCCGCAATTTTCCGGGACAGACTCCTGAAACCAATTAAAAACCGGGGACGTGGATTTCGGTCGATTTTGGATAAGATTTTCTACGAATTTTGCTGCAAATTTTGATGTAATAAAACTTTTTCTTGCAATTTGTCCATGTTTTTTCATATCTTTCCTGGATTATTGAGTGACCTCATCTAAGCTGCGGAAATTTTAGGGACAAAGAGGGATGGCAAGGGGAAGAGAGAGAAGGAATGTGTCTGAGCCGTGGGAAAGCAGCAGGGCAGGTTTTCACGTGGACAGAGACCAAACCATTTCTATCAGTCTGTGCTTGATATTGTTCGTAAATGTTTGAAATGCTGTCGCCTCTATCAACAATAAAAATTGCTCTTCAAGTTTGATGTGTGTTGAATAAAGTTTAGTTAATTTTGTGCTGGTTTTTGAAAATGGAAAGTAGCTGTGTGGGACATCACCTACAAGAAAATTGTTCATTTCTAAATCCAATTCGCCCAGTAAGTTGTACAACAGAACTTACTGAATCAGATAGAGAACTTTTAGAGGTAAGAACTAAATGCTCCAATGTTCAACATATGTGTGTGTGTATATAGATATATATCCCAGGCGTAATTTCCTGTCATATTTTGAAATTCTTCAAAAAGTGTGTAGTGACCCTTTTACTAAACATAAGAAGAATGTATATAAAGGCCTCAAGACTATTTCTGTTTCATTTTACAAGAAATATCATTAATCTGTTGATCTTGTGCAAGATAAAACACCCTGTATATCCTGGCGAAAATTAGAGGTTCAAGAAGCAAAAGTTATTAAAACAGAGCACGAAAATGAAAGTAACTCATCAGAGTGTGTTTATGAACCAGGTAATTCTATTACCATAGAGAAACTCAACAACAGCTGTAGGATGACGGACTGTTCACCAATCAAGGTTAAAAAAGAAGGAAAAACGAGAGAACTTCATACTTAAAGAATAAAGCACAGCGGGTACATGAAAGTTTCACAGCACAGGCAAATAAAACTCTAAATATAAAAAACCCAATATGCTTTGAAAGTGCCAGCAGCAAATCTAGAAAGACTTGTACTAATTGTAATACACTAATGGGAAAATTAAAGAAAAATTTGTAGCCAGTAATATAATTCAGAAAGTTCAGATACTGACACTTTTTCCAGAGTCATGGTGTATAAAAAAAACTGTTTATTTTGGAGCAACAGAATATTCGGTGAAAAAAGCCAGGAAGGTTTTACAGGAGAATGGAGTTTTAAGAACACCAGATAGAAGGAACGGGCATCCCATTAGTGAAGCCACAGCCAAAAGAGTAAAAGAGTTTTATTATGATGATGATGTGAGTAGAATTTCACCAAATGTAAAGGATTGTGTGTCTGTCACAAGTGAAACGAAAAAGGTGTGTCAAAATGTAAAAGATTGATATTGCACAACATAAAAGATCTATATTTTGAATACAAGGCAAAATATCCTGATAAGTTAGGGATAACAAAGTTTTGTAAATTACACTCTAAAGAAAGCCTAACAGTACACAGCTGTGGCATTTATTCTGTGTGCATCTGCACACATCATTAAAATTTCAAACTTATGATGCAAAGTGTTGGTCTTATTATTCCATACCAAGAACTCCTCCAAAAACTAGTATGCAACTTATCCTCTGAATAGTGTATGCTGCACAGTTGTTCTAATTGCCAAATACATCCTTCCTCTATGAATATATCATGCAAATAGAATATTTAGTCAACCGAGAGACTGTTGAATTTAAGCAATGGCTGCATACGGATAGATCAACACTGGAAACTTTGATAAAATCGGTGGATGACTTTGTAGAAATGATGGTAGCGAAGTTGGAAGCTCTCACTAGACATCACTTCACAGCAAAATCTCAAAGTCAGCATATGAAGAATGTGAAAATGAACTTAAATGACAAAACTTGCTTGATTCTTGCAGATTTTGCATAAAATTATACATGTATAATATACTCCAAGATGCTGCTCAGGGTTTCCACTGGCACAACATCCAAGTAACTTTGCATCAAACTACAACATAATTTACCTTTCAAAAAACAATGTTGCAACACATCCAGTCAGAACTACCACACATTGAAAATGTTGTTTACTTCAGTGATGGTAGATCTGCTCAATACAAAAATTACAAAAACTTTATAGACTTATGCCATCATGAGAATGATTAAAAACTTACAGCTGAATGGCATTTCTTTGTTACTAGTCAAGGAAAAATGTGTGTGATGGTATGGGTGCAAATGTAAAAAGGTTAGCAACTAGAGCCAGTTTACAAAAAACGACTTTCAGACTTATTCTTAGTGCTGTAGATTTTCTCAAATTTGCTGAGGATAACATCAAAGGTATTAAGGTGTTTTTCATACCATCATCAGACGTTGACACAAACAGAATCTTCCTACAAGAGCACTAAAACACTGCTGCTTCAGTTCCAGGAACAAGAGAGAATCAATATTTTAAAACCTTTAACAAATCAACCTTGCTTGTAAAGCATGTTTCAAATCCTAACATTTCTTTCAAGGTGTCTGTTGAGCCTCTGGAAAAAGACGAGTTTATCAGTATGATACTGTAAGGTACTTGGCCTACCCGCCCTATTTGTTTCCAAATTTATTTGTGATGAGTAGTTGTAGCTTCCAGTCTGGCGTAAACTTAACATAATTTAAAACTTAATTCTTAAATATAAACATATTTCTGTACGTAATTACCGGCGTCAGCATAGGTCTAATGGGATCCCGGAATGCTTCGTGAGCACTAGCTATAAGAGAAAGGATGAGTGGTGCCGAGGGCAGTGTAGTGCGTCGAGATCACCAAGGGAAGCAACAAACGAAGGACCTGTGTTAAAATTAAGTTGTGTGAGGCCGGGACTTGACACCTGTATGTAGGTGTAGACCATGGCAAGAGATAAAGGAGGGGACGAGGACAGAAATATTGGTCTGTATAAATTTAAGCCTTGAAATTTGTTGTAAAGTAAATAAATTAAGTTTACGAACGGTGGGCCTAACCGGTATAAATAAATAATTACAACTTGAACTGACTATGTATGGTAGGTGAGAGCACTCGAGGCTAAGGAAATAATGATTGTTAATGTTGTTGTTTACATCCCCTTTGTTCTTAGAAATGCAGATGTTAAGAAGCGCTGAGCGCAAGGAACTGATATAATTGTTAACCAACAACACTGCAAGCAAATAAAAGGAACTGAGATAACATGATTTCAAGGGAAATGTTTTTAAACAAGAAATTGTAAGATTTAATGTTGTAATTTGCAGTTTAAGCTGTGGTACCAATAGGAATGGATAACAGCAGCACCAGTAAAATAATGAGTGCTCTCAGTAAGTGAAGGGGAGTCTGAGGTGGCCATACAGTGGCATCTTATCTATGGGTGACTTCCGGCTGGGCCAGCGAGGGCGCTGGACCTTAGCTATTCTTTCTTAGCTGTTGTGATGTCGTAGAGGAAGGACGTGTGCGGGAGAGCGCCCGTGGAAGCACGTGGGCGGGAAGCGAGTGTAGTTGCATCGGTGCCAGGGCACATACAGTTTTGAGAAGCAGGGGCCACTGGGCTTTGCAACTTAATTACTGGTCGTAATTTGTATAAAAACTAAAACTTACAGTTAAATCTTACGGTAAGAGCCCACCACGACCGCGTGTACAGGGTTTTGTAACCATGCTGGTAGAGTGTAATCTGAAGTTGGGATAAACATCATGCAACCTAATAGTGATATTCTCATTTATTAGTGATAACTACCTTACTGTACACACGCCTGAGTGAGTAGTCGTGTCGTACTTCTCTTCTCGTGCCCACGGCGATGAGTTAGAACTTGTGTCTCTACCACTGAGACAGTGACTAGCCGAGAGCAACCCTGAACCCATTTAGTTGACGAAGAGAGTAAACATGCGCGCCCGTGGAGTAGGAACTGTAAGATGTCGGTAGCACCACAATACCTGAAAAGTATTACGCAATTATCTACAGTAAAAAGTGGTCGATAGGGAAAGTAGTTAATGTGACAGTGACAGAGATGCTAGACTTCAATTCATGCATCCTTCTGGCCACATAAGGAAGACTTTTGCTGGCTACCATTTGAAAACAATTTTAGAGAAATGCCTGTTCCTTCTCTAACAAGTCTATCAGCTCACATTTATGTTGTTGAGAGTAAAACTCAACACAACATTAATGAACTAGCTAAGTCAAAGTTATGAAATATAGTATTTACATTAATTTAGCAAGAAGTAGTTATAATACGTAATGTATCACTTACTCTGGTAAATCACATGTGTAATGTTTTTATTTGGGACTTGGATATTGCAAAAAGTTGTATAGATGTCATTGTTATGTATAGTCACTTGCACTTGATTAACTTGTTTTTTGCATGTTGATAATTTCCAATATTTTAGCCTGTCAGAAGAATGTCACTAACTTTTTTTTATAATTGTCGTAATTAGTGCAAAAACGTTTGTAGTCATCACAGAATTGTATCGTTGACATTAATTATTAAGATCTTTTACTTTATCAGATGTTTGCAATTTTATTAGTTAACGGAAGAGGTTGTGAAGGCTATATCACTTGCACTGTGTATTTATTTTGTGTACATAAGTAGATAGTTTTCATTAGACAGGAAACTAACTAATGTAAGTATTTTAACTATTTTATGCTAACCTGTTGTTTTCAGTCTTGTACTTTTTCTATGTTGAAATTATTTTAATGCTTCCTGCAAATTCATAAATACTGATTCAAGATGGTAAGTTAAAAAATATTTTTTTTTTCAAAAACAATAAAAAACACAAATTTTTTTAGTACATTTAATATACAGTAAGATGATTGTAGAGAAAAAGTTTCAAAGGTGTGATATTTGTAAACTAAGAGTAATATAAAATTTTGTAAAAACTAAAAATGTTGTATTGTATGCAAATTAATTTTTTGAATTTTATTTTCTCGCGTGTTTTCTATATGAACTTAAAAAGAGCTGAAAATTATCTATTATTTGACATCTAAATGAACCTCATAGCTTGTGCCCGTTTCACGACACAATTTATTACTAAATAATCAAAGGCATGTATCGTATCACTCAAGCGGGTCGCCAACGGCAACGGGACTGATAAAGCCAAGTATCCTTGTTACCACCACACCCACAGTCGCAACTCACGCCACTAATGGCAGATCAAACAGGGCACTCAAGGTACTACACTACTTTCAGGAATACTCTCATGTCGACGAAAGACAGTGATTTAATGACCATTTAAACGGTACACGGCAAAAGATTGACACATGAACGTATGGCAAGCAAGTGGAGTTTACAGTTGCAATTAACAAACAAATACTCAGAATTAACATTTGAGAAACTAAAT
>PNEQ01068733.1:21490-65015 GCA_003012365.1 Medauroidea extradentata | reverse complement strand
CATTAATCGACTGCTTATGCGCTCTCACATACTACTCATGACTTATCCTATCGCGACTGCGCCATGTATTATACTTCGTTTCTTTATTTACTCTCCTTAATCACTGGTTATCTAATTACTTTCATGTTACATCGACCTTCATCCAAAACTTCACATTGTTTACTAACCTCACAGGTTAGCCAACCTTTACATCACTACACAAAGTAAATTATAATGCTGTCACTAATAAAAAAATTATAACAATGGTTTGGCATAATCAAACACACTCCTGTTACGAAATTGGTGATGTTAACTGGAAATTTCAAGACAATGGCTACCTACTGTGTACTAGTTATGGTTTCGCAGGTTACAAAACTCTAACAGACTTAATTGTTTTAAAGAGAGTAGCACATTCTTACAATAAAAACTAAGTTTACAGTCTGAAAACAATAAAATCAACAGCAAAATAAAAAAAAAAGTGCAAACTATATCTACAGTAGATATACATAATGTGAAAATCTAACCATAGTCGTAATGGCTCTGGGAAGAAAGTAGCTCTGAACACAACTTATATGTGGTTACTATCTTGACAGAGAGGTTCTTGGCATCACTGAATCCACAGGAGTAAAGAAATACCTCACCAATCAGTGCGTAATCAGGAACCATCATTGCTACTGTGCGAAAAAGTACCTGCAAAATACAAAGGAATGTTTTACAGTGTAAAATCTAGTAAAAATTACACTTTATATATCTGTACCTCGGAGGTATAAGACACTATGTCCACTTTTTGCCAAAATGCACTTTTTACCGTAAACATGGCCACGGTTTTAAATACTTTGTAGTGGCATACAAAACAAAGTCTGTGTTGTGTCAAAAACGTTGGTTTTCGGGCACTAACCAGCCGGATTCACTAGTGAATCTCACTCTTCAAACTGCTCTCCTGAAAAATGTGATTTCTGTAACATAGTGTCTTATGCCTCCGAGTGTATGTATGTATATATGTATGTATATATATATATATATATATATATATATATATATATATATATATATATATATATATATATATATATATATATATATATATATATATATATATATATATATATATATATATATATAGCATAAACAATTATTATTGCGAGATGCACAATTTAATTCATTTGTGAAGTCTATACATAAACCTATGTAAAAGTGTCCTAGAAACTTCAATCAAGATAAACAAATTTATGTATCAGGAACAGCCCAAGTAAATGGTTTGATGTTAATTATACAGTTATGTATAACTGCCAACCAACCAATATATCAACATTTTGGAAGAAAAAGGGTGTAAGAAAGAGTTGTGTTGTCACACATTAATGGCTGCATGTAGCACAGCAGGGTAGATAGAGGAGAAAAAAGATGAGAAAGAAAGAAAGAGAACATTGTCCAACAAGTAAGAAAATTCCTAAGACAAAGTATGCACTGCAAAATTCACATAAAAAAAATTACAATAACAATTGACTAAAAATTAATGTGCATGTCCACAATTAAAAAATACATTCGTTAAAAATTCAGACGTTTTAGTAGCTTATGCCTCACTTGGCAAACTGATTACTGCTCACTAAAAATACACTGCACTCGAGCTTTATCATATTAAGAGTCTGATCAACACACACAATTTAGCAATAATTTAATTTTAATAACGCTACGTAGTAAAATAATTATATAATTACTTCGTATTTTTGTGATAAGCAATTAAAAAAAGTAGCAGTCTCTAAACACATCGCACATCTCTGCACTATGTCGGTGGGATCATTCTGAACATGGAAATACGACCTCCAGCTACACTGTTACACTGGCTACCTAGATGATCACTTTATCAAGCTGGTCATGCCAGAACATATTTGAGAAAATTTAGGTGTATGCCCTAATCGTAGTTTGCCACACCCACTCTTTGCTGGTTACTATGCCATACAGGAGAGGTTGTTATTAATAGTATGTAGCAATTAAAAATGCTAACAATCCATTCATTCAACTTTACACTGTACAATGTTTTTAACATTCTTTGGATCAAATGGATGGTAAATATGGTAAATATAGGCTTCTCTGACAGACTTCCTTTCATTCAGAGGACACATGGTTATTGAAATAATAAATATTTTAAATTAAAAAAATCTGCATGTATATTTATTTTACACCAGAGATAATTGAAATGATTCTTTATGTTAAAAATGGCAATTTTTCGTACAAAAGTGGAAAGGATTGGCAGAAATTGATCCAGAATTAACTCTTATTACCACATTCCCAAAATTGTGAGGAGATATCATAACAAGGTTATACTGCAAATTCATTATTTAATGTTCATGGACATGTGGACAATCATAACGGGCTGCTGCGCAAGTCAAAATGTGTAGTATTAACGAGATGTGATATACCTTCAAGTTATCAGGAAGTTCAGAGCGACCAGCGTAGCCTGGGTTCATGGTGATGCACACGTAACAGGCTGGGTTCAGTACCAGTTTTGTGCCCTCCAGCATGAATGTTCTCACACCAGCCTGCTTGGCCTGTGTGACACACAGGATCTGCTGTGCCACTACAGACAGCACCTCCACCTCGATGCGGTTGAACTCATCAAAGCAGGCCCACGCTCCAGACGAAGCCACACCTTTAAAAAACTGTAACACCCATACATGTGTAGCTTAGAATGCAAAGATAATCAAAACCATGGTTGATTTGCTCTGGTATGTAAATTTTATCACTTCTACAACAGAAAGTGTCATGTGTAAATCAATGTGATGTGGGGTTTTCTGCTCATGCCAAGTCATAACAGATGAAAGAAAACTAGGCTAAATACTAAAATGGTTGTTTTACAAATTAAACAAACATATTACCCAAAGCCTCAATCATTTGAAAAGCATGAAGAGACTAGAATAAAGTACTGTATATATAGAACACACATTATGCAAAAAGGAAGAATGGCGAGCATGTAGAAAGCCCAATGGTTCATTAGAATACCAGCTACATTGTGCAAGAATTGATAGATACCCTGCAGAGAATCAAACCTGGATTGCTAGGGTAGGAGGCAAATGGTCTAACCATTAAACGACAATTGTTACCAAATAATTTGGGAGGTGCCGTGGTACAACACAAGACTCACCCAGGTACAATTCCTTGTCCAGCCATTCTGATTTTGGTTTTTTTTTAATCGCTCGAGGCAAATGATGGGAATAAAGGACACTGTTAAGCCCTTTCCTGTTTCCTAACAGTCTAAGCCCCTGGTCCTGTCTCTACACATGGTACAAGCTTCTTAGTCACATAACGAATAGAACTGTGTTACACACTATGAAAGAGACGAACACAAAGATGCGCAACTGCTAGGTTGCATGACGTTTTTCTGACCTAAGTCAGCTTCATCTTGTCTGATGAAGCCGACTTAGGTCGGCAAAACATTTTGCAACCACGAACTCACGCAACTTTGTGTTTGTCTGATTGTGTGTTTCTGTAAAGAAATACCAGCATGTGAGTACTTCAACATTCTATCTACATATTGAATTGGTTAACCTAGCGGACAGTGCTTTATTCCAATATTATGCTCTACTTAGCATTCATATTTCAATTCATTGACTTTTGACGAAATTCACTTTCAGAGTATTTAGTGATAATTAAGTTGTATTAGACCATGTCATGGTTAGGATGACAGTGTTGTAATCTTCCAGTGGCCACCATATGAGTCAGAAGATGCTCACCTCTCTAAGTAACTCTAGCACTGTCATCTGTGAGAGGTTCCTAGCATTTGTGTACCTGAAATGTAATGCAGCATAAATTAAAGTAATACCGGAACCTCATTTTTTATGTTGTTCTCTCACACATACCTCATAATTGTGTGTTCACTTTTACGAACTCAAGTGCAAGGACATAAACTTACAGCATACTTCAATGCCTGTTCAGTATATATGTATGAAAACCCACACGCTAGGCACTGCCAACTCCGTCTATTCCAAATCATATGTTAATTTTGGCCTAACCTTTACATACTCTAATTTAGGCTCCTTACACATGGGCGACTTTTTGTGGTTATGTCGGGCTTCAAAAAGTTGTAGAACGTGGCGACTGTTGTAGCCGAACCTGACGACAGTTGTCGTCCAGCCCGACTACACATGAAGCCGACATCGACTTCGCAAGTCGTCAATCCTGGAGACAAATTGGTGGATTTCACAATTGGCAATGTTTTTCTGTGACAAAGTTTTTCTGAAGAGGAAGCGCTGTTATGTGTTCTTCTCCAAAGACGCAGGAGAAGAAGGCGGTTACGGAACTACTTTGTGCATCCAATTGTAGAGATGCGGCCACAGTTTGGCCAGTTTCACAATCTGTAACATGAGCTATGTAATATTCCGGATAAGTTTTCCCAGTACTTCCAGATGACAAAATTTTATTTTCTAGAACTACTGGAAGACGTCGGACCAAGTATTGCGAAGAGTGACACCGTGATGAGGAAGGCAATAACACCGGAAGAATTACTAGCAATGACACTACTTCTTAAAGCAACTCACCGATTTAGTATTTACTTTTTCCTTTTCCAGTCAATTCCATAATGTTTGAGTAGAAAACTGTACAGACATTTTCCCATGCTCTCGTTTTCTTGATTTTATCATTGTATTCCTCGCTTCTGTAATTCCAAATTGCAGGTTCTCTTTGGATATCCGCTATAAAACTATCAGTATCAAAATGCTCTATAATTTTGCACAATATGGCACTGCCCGCTCACACGCCACACGTACCTAATGACAAGAAGGAATGGTATGTGGTAGCTGCCTCCCCCTAGAAACCCCCGCAACTGACCCCCATCACTCAAACGAAGTTGGCAAGTCATCACGCGGGAGGAGGGAAATCGCCTCGCCCCAAAGTCGCTCGTGTGAAAAGGAAAAACCGTGGTCTGGCTGTCGTCAGTGGACGGGATCGGCGACAGCTGGCAACTAGTCGTCGGTCTGTCGTTGGGAAAAGGCTCGTGTGAAAAGAGTACGGCGACTCCCATTGGAGCCAGTGCTGAATGCGGGTCAGCGACAGTCGTCGTCTAGCCGTCGGTATTTTATCACCCAACCCGGCGACAAAAAGTCACTCGTTTGTAAGGGGCTTTAGTGTATTTGCATCTGTGTCACAGTGTTAAACATTGTATAAATACACACTCTAAGTTTGATAAGACAAATTTTTTTTTTCTCGTCTGTTTAGTATTGTCTGGCTTGGTACTCAACTGCAGTTAAAAGACTACTTCATACCACTTTCACCGCATAAGTCTGCACTGCCTTTTTCTAGGCCTTTTGGTGGGTACGTTTGGCAATGAAAGGAACTAACTAGTCTACCAAGTACAGTTCCGTAGACTTAGTATCTTCAGTTTTCACCAACCAATGTAGGAAAATGAAGGGGAAAATTTACATGAAGTTCTTAAGAATTTGTATTTCACGCAGTTTTACGCATGAACTATTAGCGTGTCAATCGCAGTGCACAAGAGCAGCTAGTCTCATGTTATCAGCCACTGTATCTGCTTTGTTACACAGTGTGTTAGGCAAGTCTGCTGGCAAGCAGGGGTTGCAGGCGGGAGCAGCAAGGAAGTGACATGGTGTTGAATGTGCAGGTGACTGGCGACCCGGGCAGCAGCGGTACTTCACTCATATCTATATTGTTTTGTCGCTCGTTCACTGCACACTTCCAAAACAAAATGATTTTATATCTCCTTTGTCGCCTGCCCGTAAACAACTTCCACGCAGAATACAAACGTGTATTTAATTACATTGTCTAGTTTGCTCACTTGCTGCCCACCCATCTTAACCACAAACACATAGGACATAGCCTTGAAGTACATGTACTATATGCAGTTATACACAATTCCGCAGCCTGCTGTGTAATGACTCTGAAAAGAAAGGCTGTAGTGATTCTACTAAACCGAAGGGAGATTGCAAAGTTCTTACTTTAACTGACAAAATAAAAATGCTACATTTACTAAAAGACAACATGTCTGGTGCAAAGTTTGACCAAAGGTACAAAAAAAAAATAAGTGTATCATTTGTATGTCACAAAATAAAGCACGAGAAATAAGACCAAGTACAGTATTAGTCCTACACAATAAAACTGCAAAAAAACTGCACCTAGTTAATTTTAGTGTAATCAATGGTGCTGCATTAAAAGAAAAACTGCTAAGACTTTGTCTTTACCCATGTTTACAACTGTGTAAAATCTTTAATTGACATGTATGAAAAAAACAGTGTGAAGTCCATTTTAGAGTAATCACTAATCAGTGATGCCGTATTAAAAACTAAACTGGTATCATCCCTAATTACAATCAAATTACAGTAGAACCCCGATTTTACATTCCCCTGAATTACACTTTCCCCTTAAATACACCATTTTTTCTGGTTCCCATTATTTTCCCTATGTTAACAATGTATTGTATTCCTGCCATTTACACTTCAGTTGATACTTGCTTCCCCTGATTTACAATTATTTTTTTATGAAGCTATCAATATTATTTCCCCTAAAATTTCTAATTGAATGTTGATATTGTTTAAAAAGGATGAAATTTTAATAGAGAGAAAACTGTAGACTATATTATGTATGTGTATTACAAGTTTTAAAAACAGAAGGGGTAATTTAATCAATGTTAGTAGTATACATCACACCTTTTCTTAATCTATGCTCAGAAGAATTTTGATGCTAAAATTTTTTGTTAGAGGGTTATCATTTTACTTATAAAGATGTTTTGAGGTCACATACATCACACCTTTTCTTAATCTATGCTCAGAAGAATTTTGATGCTAAAATATTTTGTTAGAGGGTTATCATTTTACTTATAAAGATGTTTTGAGGTCACATATTTAATCTGTACTGCAATTATGAATTAACTTGAAAATATTTTAATTAACAGATGTTTTGTTACTGTTTTTGTTGTTTCCCTCCATTTACACTTTCCCTTCATTTACACCATTTTTCATTTGTCCCTTAGAAAGTGTAATATAGGGGTTCTACTGTATGTTATGTTTATGTTTATAATTCTATTTTTCTGTAATTTATATGCACTTCATATAAGTAAGAAGTGTTTACAGACAATTGCAAAATATTCACGCCAATGTAGTTCGTAGTTATGCTTCTCCCACTGTTATTTATGTGTTTAGTTAACAAAGATAAAGTAAGCATTACACACAAGAAATTGTGTCAACCAATGTCATTCTATCAACGTTTGTGGAGACACTCTCCCTCCGCTAAGTGCACGTCCTTGGCAGTGCAGCGTTACGACGTCAGCAGTGGCCGACCATCTGGTTTGCCACGCGCTGTTGCCAAGTCACCGTTCCTCGAAGTGTGACTGCTGCTGTATCAAACATGCACTGCACTGCACATATTACATGTAATTTTTACAATATTTAAATGTAGTGGGACACATTGTGAACGTATTGAAGAACTGTACCCACACAAATATAGTAGTATTTGAGGTTAAGGGTTAATTTGTTTTAATTGCACACTGTGAATTATGTAGTTTATTAAGGTCTCTTGAATATAATGTACGCTGCTTTCGTTGTCCTCATATTTCCTGGAATGAAATACAGCGGATAAGACACTATCGTACGAACACCTGCGTCGTTGCATCAACAAAATGCTGCGTGTTCCCTTACAAAGCCTAAACAACTCGCCAAGCATGACAGCCTAGCAGAGAGGCGCAGAATTTAGGCCCGCTTCTCACGCAGGCACCGTTAAAACAGGTTGCTAATCCTGGCAGAGCAAGGCTCTAACCAAGGCACAAATCCACTCAATACATCCACCCAAGAGAACACAAAACACTATAACAAAGGAAATAATGCAGGTATACCAAATAGCTACAAAGAATTCTAAATCCAGATCTTTTACAAAATAGCTTGTATTAACACTCCAGAGCAGGTACAAAAGAATAGTTACAAAAAATACCGAAACAGGAATCAAATTGGGCTCAACCCAATGTCACAATAACATTAAGCTGTAAATAGGAAAAAACAGTTAAATTCAAAACACGATACGTTATAAATGAAATGGGCAACTCACATGCGCACCACAAGTAATTAATATGCCACAGGGACACATACCCCAGCTGTGCTAAGCCCGCGACCGTGATGACACAACCCTGATATATAACAACGCCAATATTAAACAAATCAAAATAAACCAAACAAACGCAGAAACAATAAACAGATAACATAGGTATAAAACAATAAACTTACCAAAGATACGTCCAGGGAGTGTTGCCGCGTTCGCAAGCTGACACAACTGCCCACGAGCGGGCCCGGGAGAAGACTGACTACACGACATTCTCTGGCAACCCAGCCGGCACGGAAGGGGAAAATGAAAAAAGGGGGGGAAGGAGGGCAAACACGAGCAAAGCCGAAAAAAACCAAGTGTAGACGAAGTCATCCAGGTGGGGCGGTCAAACAGCCACATTGACGAGGCACTCAAGTTTATGTCCAGGCAACGTCACGGAAAATCCTTTATATATATATGGTAAAACACTGAAGTTCTTCTTCACATGTACCAGTCTTGGGAGTTACCAACTCTCAGTACAAGACTTAAACACACTTTGGAACAGTACCTGTCAATATTCGTGTCAGAAAGCCAAAAAGACTGGGATGTCAAGGTGCCTTTATTTCTGCTATCCTACCGCTCAGCAGTTCACAAATATACAAGGGTAACACCTTTGAAGATGTTATTCGGAAGTGGATTCCACCTCTCTAGTAACATATTGTTTGGATGACCATTTGAAAAAGAGGTAGCCACCCCAGAATATGCCAGCGAACTAAGTAGGAAGTTAGTGGGCATACATGACTTTGCTCTGCATCACCTCAGAATTAATTCCAACCGAATCAAGACCATATGTGATCGAAGAGCATCTACTGAGCACTATAAAGAAAGGCAACTGGTTTGGTTTTATCACCTGCTAAGATGGAAGGGATACTGCCCCTAGCTTAAAAAAAAACTGTGAAGGCTCTTATATCATAAAAAAAAGAATAAATTACGTAGTCTTCAGGATATAGCGCAGTGTCTCTCAGGCTAAACCCAAGGTTGTCCACATTGTTAGACAGGCACTTTATGAATGTCCAGAATTTAAGGAGTTTGTTCAAGACAAACACACTTAAGGAGGGGGCAGTATAACGAGTCAGCACTCTCGAAGGCATTGAGCTGAGCGACCTGACGAGCCACTACCTACAGCCCTGGTGATGAGGTGACGGACTGTGACCCTCCTCCTCCCCCTTACCTGCACACTAGGAGACAAGCGAAGGCCAGCGGCCGGCCACTCCCCTCCCCCATCCCCAAAACCAGACCGAGTGCGCCGCATTGCCACACACGTCACGGCGGGGAATTGTAGGGTACCATTTTATCTGGAAGACACCATTTGATTGTACTAAAATATAATTTCAATGAAAAACTTGTTTAAGTCAGTAATTGTTCTACATAAACCTTTAGGACAAAAACACTTTAAAATTTAAAAAATTTGGGGGAAGTGGAGGGGGGGTCAAAATTAATCACCTTGGGACTAAAGACATTTGCGATCTAACAATATAATTACTTGGCACCATGCAATGTCGTTAGATTGAGGAGTTCCTGCACAGCATGACGGGAAGTTTAAAAAGATGCCACAAAAGTTATCTTACGTTGATCCCTGGTGGCTGTCTACATTTGGTGATGTACTAATGTGCTACTTCCCAGTGCCTTAAGTTCTGTACTATTGTCTGAGGTTGGTAAGGCCATCACCATTTTGGTGTTGTAACAGGAGTCAAAAGTTAAGTTTGTGGGAGCCTGCAACTAGTTTTTCCAGCTACAGCGTCTTGGACCTTCTCAGTCAAAGTGAATTCAATACAAGGTTTATTTTTTACTTAACAACAACAACAACAACAACAACAACAACAACAACAACAACAATAATAATAATAATAAAACTTAAGTTTTGGCACCTACCTTGCTCATGGTAAAATAGCCAAGTCCGTCTGAGCAGTTGAACACCACACACCGTACCGCTATTGCCTTGGCTAGGTCCTTGATTGTCTCCGTCTTGCCAGTCCCAGCGGGGCCTTCTGGTGCACCGTTCAGGTGCAAGTAGTAGGCGCCAATGAGAGAGCGGTAGCAGCGATCAGTGAGCGGCGTGATGACTAGACGAGGTGAAATGCCCAGATACTCGTAGAAGTATGGCACCATCGTATTGATTATTTGGACTGTCAAATTATTCTCCCAGTAGTACCTACAGGAACATGACTAACCAGTGGTGACATAAAAAAGAACATTTTCAAATATAAAATTCAATGCAACTTACGATAAAATTTAAATTCCAAGGAAATACATACCGTACCTAGCAATTTAGTTATATGAATTTAAAGTGTAACACAGATTTTATGACTGTCATATTATTACCGCACCTTATATAATCACATACCCATTTTCACGTTACAAATAATTTTTTCTTGCAGCTGTGTCTTCCAGTTGATAGTAGGGGCACAATCTCTAATATTGTTTTGTCATGAGAAGAAAAACATAAAACAGACTTTTAAATTTCCTTTAGTTGCAACATTTCACTTTTAACTTTTTATATTTCAAATTTTTAAACAGTAACAGAGAATATTGTTGTAAAATCATTGTTGTCATTGAATTTGTGGTTGTGTAATAAGGGTTTTACTGTACTTTAAATAAATCAGTGTACAAAATAACACTTTAATGAACAATGAAAAAAATTTCTCACACTCACAAACTGTGACTCCGGTTCTACTGGATAAACAATGTCTGCAATTTGCACAGAACCTTTAAAATACAGAAGTGTTCACTAATAAAATAAAACTACCTGTGTAACTCTACAAGTGTTGTGTCCACTTTTTCTACAAGCTTGTGTACTTCAACATTGCCCCTCGGCAGGCAGGAGTAAGCTTGTACTGACATGACAGAATTAGCCTAACAAAAGCTCACTTGTAAGTTATTTACATACTATATTTATCAATTGTTTGTTTACCCACATACTGTTCTGCAAAGCCCTAGTAAAAAGGTGTTAAATGTGTTTTCAATTAATTGTAGATATAACTCGAACCCGATGGATTATTGACATGATTTCCACTTCAATGGGAGACATTCGTACAAGTGCATATAAGGCAACTCAAGGAATTTTTTAAATTTGAACCACTAAAGGTGAAAAGACATGAAATGTGTTTTTGATAATTCTTTGACACAGTACCTACCAAACCCTTTAAAATACGTAATATGTGTTTTCGATAAAGCTTTGATACAGTACCAAATCCTTTAAGATATAGAATTGTTCTTTACTTCAATATGACATTTATATAAATATCCAAAAAATTATTATTTCAAGAGTTATCAAAAAGTACACACCGTGAGTGATGATAAGAGGAGGAATATATATTTTAATTAATACTTGTTAAAGTTTGAATCCAACAAGTTATTGTTTTGATTTTCACTTTGATTGGCTACATATAAGCTACAAATACCTTTAAAATGTGATTTTAAAATTTACCAAAACTCCCATCTCAAGAAGGTTAAAAGATGTGAAATGAAATTTTAATTAACTCTCCAGCTCTAGCAAATCAGTCAAGATACACATTAAGAGTGTTCTATGCATATTGATGATGCTTTCGCAGTACCCAAGAGAAATTTCAGGATATTTCTAAATTTGACCGCAAAAACACATAAAGGTTGAAATTTTTTTTAAAATTAACTATTGACACTTACAAAACTGACAAGAGTTTTCAGCTACTGACATGATGTTTGCTAAAGAATTATGCTTTCTTAAATAACCGAAAAGTAATTTCATGATTTTTCTACATTTGACACCAAAACTATGAGAAGTGATACAGTAAAAAGAAAGGAGAAATGTTTTTTTTTATGAATCATTTATATCGCTTAAATACAACAGGCCACAGAAAAGTAGTGATTTTACTTCAATTGGACATCTATAAAAATGTGTAAAATGTGAATTCCGGATTTTTTAAAATCTGACCTACAGAAAGTGAAAAAATGTTTTACATGAATCCTATACTTAATCAAATTTGTTACTATGTTGAGATACGAGCTATGTGATTTCTCTCTTTCACCCATATTTCCCCTTTCCTCACTCCCCTGCCCGCTCCACACCCAACTCCCTCCCCCTCTAATCTCTCTCCCTCAACCATCTCTCTCCCCCTTAATCTCTCTCCTCAACCCATCCCTTTCCCTTCTCTCTCCCCACAATTCTCTTCTATATCCCTTATCATCCCCTCTCCTCTTTCAAGAAAGATTATTGCAAAAATACCTGAAATATAACCTCTAAGAGGTGTAAAGGAATGAAATGTATGTGTTTGCATTGGATCACTGATATAGCACAAACCTGTTAAGCTATCTTTATGAAGTTCATTTCAATTGGATAACGACAAAAAATATATAAAACATTTTGTTGCAGCATAGACTGGAGTGGCAGAAATATGCGAAAATAACTGAATTACGAGCTTATATTTTAAATAAAGGAATCTGTGTTTGCAGAACAAACAGTAGTTATAGTGTCATTAAAATTAAAAAATTCTATAAAAAAATGTACAGCAAATATATTGGCTTACATAACTTTCTTTATGAGCAGTGTATAATTTTTAGTACTAACAAAATAATTATTTATGCACAAAATTTAATCCATTTTCGTTGAAACAGTTTATTAATAAATATACTAAATGTATACAAGGGTAGATTACTTTATCCCTGCTACTTAGCGCACTAAAGATGTGATTCAGTGTTTCTTTAAAGGTCAGTTTTACTTGCATAACATACAAGCTAGTACAACATACATTTATTTGATTAGTAATTATCAATTTATCTCAATTAGGGAATTTTTCAGTTTTTTATTTATGCTTATAATGTGCTTTATTGTACAGGTCTCTTTGAATTAAGAAAATAAAATGTTATTGCTCAGGAATACAATGATCGTGTTTTTAAAAACATATTTTTGGTGTACAATGTATAGGTGCAAGTACTTTTGAAACTAATGAATTGGTAAATTTTGTTAACAATGAATTTGTCATACCAATTCTACAGCTCATCTAAATTCAGTTTCTGATTTGTCTTAACCATTTATTGCACCAGCCTAAAAACCCCAGTGTACCTTCTGCAATTGTCGCCAGAATCGTTCATAAAGAAAACAAATATGCTTTATGGCTAAATGTAAGGCAAAAAGTGCAGTGCACAGCAACTAACTAGGAATCCAGGGAAGCGCTGTACAGATCTACATTAATGATCACCTCTCAGCTTACAACAAACAGATCCTGGCATGAGCACTTCAGGAAAAGAAGAAAGGGACCATTGCTGCTGCTTGGACTTTTAGGGGCAAGATTTTTTTTCAAAATGCAAGAAGAAGGAAAGCCAGTTCAAGTAAAAGATCTATGGGCACTAGAAGACATCTGTAAGACCAACTCAAATACCAGAGAGTAAATCCATGCCCCATTGTGTTACTGTACAGCCAGGTTGTGCTCATAAAATAGAAGTTGACAGCATTGGTGAGTGTAAAACCTAATACACGTATCTTCTTTATTCACCTAAACATTAGTAGTATTAAGAATAAACTTGATGACCTAAAACTCTTCATCTCTAAACTAGGTTGTAAACCTTCCATTATAGTTATTTCAGAAACTTGGCTAAAGGAAACAGACACAACTTATTACAACTTACCTGGGTATTGTGCATATTTTTTTTGTACGGAAAAATCAAATGGGCGGAGGTGTAGCACTCTATGTTAGTAATGATTTTAGCCACAACTTCATATCTACTCACAGTGTGCCATGTGGTCCAACCTTCCAGGCTGGACGCCATTTTGTGGACTCGTTTAGACAGCACAGTTTGAAGCCTCCCGCCAGCGCCTCCCCTTCCTCCTCATCCCGTTTGTGCTCCGCGCTGCATGCGCAACTTCCCCTCCCCTCCTCCCCCGCTTCTTTCGTGCCGGCCCACGGCCAGGCGGCCAGTTGTGTTTGTAGCTTGGGCCGAGCCGTACCTGCCTGCCTTCAGTATGTTACCGACCATGGCAAGATTACTTCTCGATCTTTCATTCCTATTTTCCGTCCTGCCCGATTCGACTTCTACGCTTTTCTCTTGTTCAGTGACGGTAACGATTGTTGCATAAGAATGTATTGTATCTATTGTATCCTTGAGATCTTATAATGTACACCAGTGTTGATTTCAACTGTTGTTACTTTCTGACCTTTGGGTCACATAGCTGATAATCCGGCCTTCCCCTGGCCCTCGATACTCCCCGAGTGTTCTCTAGTATGTTATGGTTTAGTGTGAGGTTGTGGTAGTAAGTCCCCTAGTGTCACAACAGTAATAGTCACTATTCAATTTGGATTAAAATACTGAACCTTGAAACATACAAAAAAGTAAGGTTTGGAGGCTATTATAAACCCCCGTAAGTCAATATAGCTTATTTCCTTGTTAATCTTGATGAAGACATGCAAAAGTGTACGTCCATTCCAAGTTTTGTAGTAGGGGACTTCAATATAAATGTTAAAAAGCCCTCACAATCCTTGCTCTACAAAATCACTTGCACTACAAATAGTTTTTATATCCTGAACACACTTCCTACCAGAGTAACAGAAAAAGTAGCAAGCATTACTGACCACTTTCTAGCTAACGAAGTAAACATTGACTTCACCATATACACGACCAACACCTCATTGAGTGATCATCATGCAGTAGTTGCATGCAAAGCACAACTTACAGTTGTTAAAAAAAGCTTTAAAATAGACTATAGGAAAACTGTCCAACTATTAGAAAGCAAATACGCTTCTCACAATACCAAACAGATGGACATGAGCACAGAAGTTAACAAACAATTAGACCACCTAACGATGGCTATTACAGACTCTATTACACTAGTTTCCACAAAAACTAAAAATTCACAACAATTAAAAACCAAATACAACCTAGCTCCTTGGGCCACAAATAACTTTCTGACGTTAGTAAAACGTAGAGATGTTCTCTTCAAAAAAAAAAAAAAATAGAGATGTTCTCTTCAAAAAAAAAAAAAACAGGTCAAACGTTGTAATTTATGAACAGTTACTTCAAATAAATAACCAAATTTATGTTATGTTTAAAATAAATTTGAAGGCTAAATATTATTGCAGTGTCTTAACAGAGTGTTCTGGAGATGGAAAACGTACGTGGGAAAACATTAACAATATCTTAGGAAGAAATACGAGGAAAACTTCATCTATCAAGGAACTAAACTTTCAACAATGATTCTGCAATTACTGACGAACTAGCTAACCACTTTTGTCAACATTTTTCGACTATAGGTGACAAGCTTTTTGCAGACTTGGTTGGACCTAATGATGTTAGACACCTAGGGCCTCCATCTTCAATCTTCTTACCACCAGTGCCTGAACACGAAATTGAGCAAACAATTTGAAGTTCACAAATAAAAAGTCCTGGCCCAGATAATTTAACAGTAAAGTTGTTAAAGTCCTGCAAGGATGTACTAGCACAAGAGATAGCTAACTTAATAAACCTTGCCATGCAGCACGGCATTTACCTAGATATTTAAAAAATGGCCAAAATCGTGCCATTGTACAAAGCAGGTAATCATAAAATACTAAATAATTACAGGCCTGTTTCTATTCTGAGCGTCATTAATAAAGTATTTGAAATAACACTAAAAACTAGACTTCAGAGCTTCCTAGAAGATTATAACATCCTATCAAACTGTCAGTTTGGATTCAGAAAAGGACGCAACACTCTGACTGCTGCAGTGAAACTAGTTGATAATATCAGGCACTCAGTAGACAAAAACAAATTTGCCAGTGTTATATTTATTGACTTATGTAAAGCCTTTGACACGGTCAACCACAAAATTCTTCTACAAAAGCTAGAGTGTTATGGAGCCAGGGGCACGGCACTAAAACAGGACTCAGTATGTTCAACTAGGACACAGCTCTAGCACAAAACAACCTATAACACTTGGAGTACCACAAGGTAGTGTGCTGGGTCCCCTTTTATTTTTAGCATACATTAATGATATATTGACTCATTAAATCTACATAAATGGGAAGCTCACATTATTTGCTGATGATACAGTCATATCATACTGTCTCAGTGTTGAACCTGAAAAACTCTCACTGCTAATGCAGGAAGACTTGGATAAACTAAACAACTATTTAAATTTAAATAGACTTATTCTAAACACAGACAAAACTAACTACACTATTTTCAAAGCTCCTCAAAACTTATCTGATTTTAACCCAAAACTTTCAGTTGACAGCAAACCAATCAAGAGAACTTCACATATCAAATACTTGGGCTTACACACAAATGAACATCGTAAGTGGAATGTTCATGTTGACAAGCTGATTCAAAAAATTTCCCCAATAGTTGGTGTCTCACGTAGGCTTAATGGAATACAACCGGTAGTAAAAAAACATGTATGATTCTCTAGTCCACAGCCATCTTTTATACATGTATCCCTTCCCTTGTGGGGATCCGCAAAAAAAATGTATCCTGCACCCACTTAAGATAGTCCAAAACAAATGCATTAAATCTGTCTACAATGTACCTAAGCTAACTAGTAGTAAAGACCTATATGTACCCACTGTTATACTACCTATAAAATGTAGTTATGAGTTTAACGTTATGCTATACATCTATTTCAACTTATATAAAATGGACCTCAATTCCACAAAACATAACTATGTTACCAGAGGAACTCATGACAAGTTCTTAGGCAACATTAGGACAGAATATGGTAGACCTGCAATTAGGTTTGAAGGGTATAAACTGTATAACTCTCTGGATAAAGATATAAGGAATTCCTGTAGTGCAACTGTCTTCTTTTTTTTTTAAAAAAAAAAAAAAGCTTAAATCATGCGGTCATGCCTAGTATCAAAAATCAACTCTTGGCAATGTCTTCTTCCTTATTAGGGCACCAATAAATTCTCAAAAGGTTATGAGCATAACCTGGCTACAATATGTCATGTATCACCTGAAAATTTACTGTATGCTTAAAGAATACATTTTATTACTTTTTTACTTTCTAATAGGCCTCTCGGATAAATTTGTATGCAATTTTGTGATAGTCTTAGAATACAATATATTGTAGCTTGGGTAGACAATTAGTGTATGCAAACACTTCCAGCTCTTTTCTCTTGTCTAATGCAATGCACCACCTGGAAATTTTCTGTATTCTTCATATTATCACATTCAGTTACTTATATTACTTTTTTAATAGGTCTATGGGTATGTAATTTGTATGTATGTCAGCATATAGTGTAGTTTATTTATATGCATGTATGTGTAGGTGCGCACGTGTGTGCATATATATAAAAATTAGTGTTTGCAACGGACGACTTGAAGTACACGCCCCCTGACGTCACCGCAGGGAAAAGTACTGTGGGAAACAAAGCTTGTTTACAAACATGCTGATTTGTTAATTGATAATTGTAGAAAGCAAAAATGTTGCGCATTCATAGATTTGCACGCAAGGGTAAAAAATATTAGTTTCAATTTCATGGTTAAGGTACGCAAATACATAAGATTCTGAAAAAACTGCAAATTTCAAACAAATAATCAATTTTCTTGACGTACATCTCATCCGGGACATGTGAAGCCAAACAGCTAAATGAAGGTTATGTTCGACTGCGGTATCCAACATAATAAAAGAAAACTGAGAAGATAAAGCAGTTTATTGATGTAAGAACAGGCACAAAGTAACAAAAACACATATGTTTTAAGAATGTTCACGGTTATCACGTAAATACTACTGAATTTTAATGCTTATATTAATAAAGCAAAGTGTGTTTCTATATCTCCTTGTAAATGCAAGATTATGAACGGGTAAATGTATACCAAAATTTAAAGAAACACTATTCGAAAAATGTTCGAAAATAATTTGAAAAAATTAATATTCGTTCAAACTGTTTGAAACACTAAAACCATTATTCACACACCCCTAATGTAAATACCTAAAAACTTATTTGCATTTGTGTACTACATAAAATAAAATACTTATCACAAGGAAAACTAATTTTGCTACTCTTTAAAGAAGATGGACTGAAAAAGCCAGTAAAATTGAGAAATAATTTATTCATAGTTACAAAGTATTTTGCACTCCTATCAATACATACTATAATACTACCTCTTTGTATACGAACCTGTACATTTTACTGTTTAATTTTAACTAAAGAATACTGCCGATATCATATAGCATGTTTCTCTTATGTATCATCCTTGTATGCCACAAATATTACACCTAGGCAAACCACAAATGGCCAGCAAGTCCAAATATATGCAGTAGAGCCCGAAGTTAACGAACACGGGAATAACAAAAGCAGCGATTTAACGAAATGATTTTTAGGAACCATCAAAAAATAACTAAAAATGTATGAAATAACTAAGCGACTTTGATAAAATAAAATATAAATTGTAGCTAAGTACATCAAAATTACATCTACTAGGCGCAGTGCATTCTTTCTTTCTCCGTAGATAGTCTTAAACCATCCATTGAGTAACAAAACATATTGTTAAATTTGTTTAAAACTTTGGTTGTGAGTGTGGCTTTAAGTTTGAGCTGAGCATGCTCGGCCGAGCGAGCGACGCTGTGTTGCGTAACAAGTGCGCACCTAAATCATCTGGTGACTGGAGAGTGAACGAGCATCTAGGTACCCAGTCCTTACAGTGCGGCAGTGGACAGCAAGGGTACTAATTCACAGATAGTGCTTCGCGTCTCCGTCAGAATGTGCTACAGTGCAGCGTGCTCTGCTCAATAATTCTTTTACTGACAGAATGCAGTGGTATCCAGCATGATTAATTTCTGTCACATCCAGTGATAAAACCAGTTTAATTATAAAAAAAAAAGTTATAATATTTATGTTGACTTTCTACAACGAATTTATTAACGTAAATAATATGTTTCACAGATGCTAAAAACCGCTCTCGAGTGCCAAGTACAGTCCTTACCGTTTAAGAATTCCATTACTTGACAGATCATAAAAAAGTAGGACAATGTAAACAAAAACATTATGTATCCTTCCTCCACCATGCACTTTCCAGTTGCCAACCAAAACATATCAACAGTTAAGGTATATTATGATTGCAATAACATCCAAAGTGTGTTGTGATTTTCTTCAGATAATTTTTTTTATCTCAGACAAACAATTTATTTTCAATACTTGCTGCACACTAATCTTACTAGGTGTTGGAATATAATCTAGCAGCAGTTGGCTATTCTGTTTATAGGCCTAGTGTTGTTTTCTTTGGTTTTCAGTAGTTTGTTGTATCATGGCGTACTTGTTGTGAAGCAAAATACACGCAGTAAATAGTTTTAACGAATAAAAGTACTTTATTTCACCAATCCAACAGGTTATGGGCCCAGGACGTTGGAAACATTTTAATTAACGTGGCAAAAGTATGGTGAAGTTGCGTGTGCGTAAATCGCCGAGATAGTAGCCATGTTTCACATCATGGTTAAGTGCTAATCATCACGGCAGAAGAGTCCATTAAATATATGGGGCCGTATATTTTAGCCCGGTAAAATATCGGTTTCTTCCATTTAAATATTTTTTTTCCTCGTTATCTCTTTCTTCCTGAAGATGAACAACCAAAATTCTCATAATCGGGTTTTCGGCGGATCAGCCATCAATAAATTGAAGGGCATGGACGACTACAACGATTGGAAATTTGCTATGAAGATGCTTTTAATGCGGGAGAAATTGTGGGATTAAACAACTGGTGCAGCCTATGGAAAGGAAAAATCTCCAAGCGAGGATAAAGACATGGAAGCATTATCCTTGATTTGTTTACATGTTGAACCACATCTGTACCCATACGTCAGGAATGCGGAAAAAGCTAAGGATGCATGGAGTGAACTTTCCAAAGTGTTCGAAGACAAGGGATTGGAGCGACGCATTGGATTAATAGACCATCTTCTGGATCAAAGATTAGAAAATCACAGCAGCATGCAGGACTACATTACCGCTATTATGGGCACGGCCCAGAAACTGCAAGATACGGGCAAGGGGTTGGATGATGAACTAATTGCAGTTGTGATGCTTCGTGAACTCCCAGAGGAATTTAGGCTGTTGAGGATGGCATTAGAAAATTCTGGCATCAGTGTTACATCAGAATTAGTGCGCATGAAACTCTTGCAGGAAGACCTCAGAAAAAGTAGTTCAGGTGCGTGTGGGGATGCAGCCTTTGTATCCAAAAGGAATAACAGTGCTGCAAGAAATGCTAGGGGTAAAATCCACTGTTATGGGTGTAACAAGTTCGGACACATAAAGCCAAATTGTCCAGACCGAGCTAACCTCACGAGAAGCGACATAAATAACAGTGCATCGACATTAAGATAACAGATACCTTTCCTTCTCACAGCTTTAGGGGTGACTACAACAGAAGATGCCTGGTATGTGGACTCTGGTGCAACAGCCCACATGACTAACTGCAGATCATTGTTAAGTGACATTAAACCAAGTGACAACATGGAGATCTCAGTAGCGAATAATCAAAAGGTAAGGGTGGTTGGAGTTGGTAATGCAGCCATTAATGTGAAAAACACTGAAAAAATTGTGCGAGATACCATGTATGTACCAGACTTGTCAACCAACCTGTTATCTGTGTCGAAGATGGTGGAAAAGGGATTGGTATGAGTTTTCTCCAACAAAGGGTGTGAAGTATTTCATGAAAATGACTGCAGAATTCAAGGAAACGTCGAATTAAGTGCATCAAATATAGGAGGACTGTATAGGTTAAATGAGTGTGTCCCAGCCATTGCAACAATGTGCACTATGCCCAAAGTGGATTATGCGTCCAAGGAAAATGGGCACATTGACAACAATGCAATGAGAATAACATGCAACACACATAATATGTGGCATCGTAGATTAGGTCACCTCAACAGAAAGGGCATACAAGACCTGAAACTTGGGCTGGCAACTGGAATCATTTTCACTGACACAGAAGATAGGACATGTATACCTTGCATTGAAGGTAAACAATGCAGAAAAACATTCCATGGATCTTTAGGTAGGAGAACTTCTCAAAAACTTGAAATAATACACAGCGACATCTGTGGACCAATGAGTGAGCAGTCTTATGGTGGAGCTAAGTACATGCTGATCTTCATCGATGACTTTTCAAGAAAAATATTTGCCTTTTTTCTGAAGCACAAAAGTGAAGTCAAAGACAGGTTCATTGAATTCAAGGCACAAGTAGAAAATGAAACTGGACTCAAAATCAAGGTGTTAAGATCTGATAATGGAAAATAGTACGTAAACAGAAATCTAGTTCAGTACTTAAAAGAAAATGGGATCAAACATCAGACCTCCGTCCCGTACACCCCAGAACAGAATAGCGTGGCTGAGCGAACAAACAGGTCCATATGTGAAAAGGCACGAAGCATCATGCAGGATGCCCGGTGCCCAAAACAATTATGGGCAGAAGCATGTAACACAGCGGTGTACCTTAAGAACCGGTCACCACATGCCTCAGTAACTGGGGCCACCCCTGAAGAAGTATGGACAGGCAAGAAAATAGACCTAAGTCATCTCCGAGTATTTGGGTGTAAAGCTTACATGCATGTTCCGAAGGAAAAGTGATCAAAATGGGACCCCAAAAGCAAGATACTAATGTTTATTGGGTACTGTGAATCAACGAAAGAGTACCGTCTTCTGGACCCCGAAAGGCCATCACAGTCAATAAAGGCAAGAGATGTCGAATTTTTAGAAGAATGCCTTTACTATGGAAGTAGGAATACAGAAGACGAACACCAAAATTGCAGTGATACATCCGTGAACACGGAATACAAAGGCAAACCCACTATGGAAAAGGATGATGCTGACGAACATGCTGCAGAAGGAGACGAGGTTGACGAACATGGAAACAAACCAGTTCTAAGTGATTCTGACAGTGATTTCTTAGGATGGGAGGGTCAAGATAATAGTGAAGATTTTCCCAACGTATCCGAACAATTGCAATACCAGCTTGAGCAGCCAGTGTAATTAAGATATCTTACGAGGGAAAGAAAGACAAAACTGTATCCCGATTATGTAATGTTAAGTGGAACGGAAAATATCGATGAACCCAAAACCGCAGAGGAAGCAATGAAAGGGAACCTCAGGGAGCAATGGAAGGGGGCAATGAATGATGAGTACAATTCTTTAATTGAAAACGAAGCTTGGGAGTTAGTGGACAGACCTGAAAACCAGAAGGTGATTAGCTGCAAATGGGTGTTCAAGGTCAAAAAGGAGTCGGATGGAAAAACAGATAGATTTAAAGCACGCCTTGTGGCGAAGGGCTATAACCAGCAACACGGAGTGGACTATGAAGAAACATTCGCACCAGTTGTGAGACACGCTACAATTAGGAAATTGCTGGGGCTAGCAGCACAATATGACCTAGAGATTAACCATCTGGACGTAACTAGAATATTTTGTCTCCCCAGGAAACAAAAATAAAGTCTGCCTTTTGAAGAAGGAGGTGTATGGACTCAAACAGGCAGCCAGAACTTGGAACAGAAAAATTCACGAAGTGCTACTTAACTTAGGTTTGAAGCAGAGCCAGCATGAACCATGCATATATTTTAAAGTGCCCGGTGGGAGTTTTCTAATCATAGCCTTGTATGTGGACGATTTTATTGTGTTGTCTTCAGACTAATCTGAGATGTGTGATCTTAAAGCAAAGCTAATGTCAAACTTTAAAATGAAGGACTTGGGTGAGATGAAGCACTGCTTGGGGATCAACATATCTAGGGACAGAAGTAAAGGGACCATCAAGATGGATCAGGAACACTACATCAAGGAGATCTTACAGAAATTAGGAATGAGTAACTGCAACCCTGCAGGGACGCCAATGGAGGTGGATCTGAAGCTAGTGAAAGACGTCAACGAGAATGAAGAGCAAACAGTGCCATTTCAAAGACTGATAGGTTCCCTGATGTACCTAGCAGTTAGCACAAGACTGGACATCTCCCATGCAGTTAGTTACCTGAGTCAATTTAATCACTGTCACACTCAAGAGCATTGGAAATGTGCAAAAAGAGTAGTAAGGTATTTGAAGGGAACCAGTGACTACTGCTTGAAGTACTCAAAAGACCCCCAAGAACTGACAGGATTTGCTGATGCTGACTGGGCGGGAGATGTGAATGACAGGAAATCATACACAGGTTTCGTGTTCAAACTGTCGAACGCAGCCGTGTCATGGGAAAGCAGGAAGCAGTGATCTGTGGCACTCTCCAGCACCGAGGCAGAGTACATGGCCCTGTCTGATGCTACGAAAGAAGCAATCTACATGCAAAATCTTATGGGAGATATTTGTGGAAAAACCAAGTGTGTGAAAATATTTAATGACAACCAGTCTGCACAGAAACTTTGCCTGAATCCTGTATATCATAATCGGACATAGCACATTGATGTAAGACATCATTTCATCAGGGAAGCAGCAGAAGCAGGATGAATAGAAGTAGTTTATTTACCAAGTAATGAAATGACAGCAGATGTACTAACCAAGGCACTTCACAGACCACATCATACCTACTGTGTGCAGGGACTGGGACTTGAACCGAAGACATAGTTTTTTTTGTGTATTGTATTTTTTTTTTATTATTATTATTCATAAGCTGCTAGATTACGGGGGGTGTTGGAATATAATCTAGCAGCAGTTGGCTATTCTGTTTATAGGCCTAGTGTTGTTTTCTTTGGTTTTCAGTAGTTTTTTGTATCATGGCGTACTTGTTGTGAAGCAAAATACACGCAGTAATAGTTTTAACTAATAAAAGTACTTTATTTCACCAATCCAACACTAGGGATAGGTGGGCAATGTTAATGGAATTATTTCATATTACAGTAATAGATAGTCTACCCTACAGATGTTAAGTTAACATAATCATATAAAATTTAACCATATTTTTATTTTTTTAATATTTTCCTAGGTATGATCTAATTTGTAACATTTAATGGCATTACCAAAAATAAACAAACATGTATGGGCAACTTATATTTTCTACATGACATCTAAAAAGATTAAATAATACTAACAGCTAATTTGGTTGCAACAAATAATACCAATAGTCCGACCACAGCAACTGCAAGGAAAACACATAGTCACCTGAGCTGAGCCATCCACTTGAAGTCGGAAACAGAATGCACACCCTGGGAATGTAGCTCGTGTACTATGTCCTTGGCATGCACATTCAGGGCAATAAGAGCACCAAGTGTGATGCGTGTCTGTTTGCTAAGTTTGCCCTGCACCAGTGCCACAGTGTCACTCAGCTGATGCTGGATGTTCACATGCACAGACAACAAAAACTTTTGTAAAAATCAATGTTTCAAATAACAAATTCTTAATACAAAGTACTGTCTTACCCAATAATAGAAGTAAAGGTGTACTGTATGGTTACGAAATGAAGTAATATGCACATCTAGTAATGTCTAAAGTCGTTTATAAAGTACCTTCAACAACAGCCACTTACATGCCAACATACTGTTTACTAACATAGTACATCATAGAGTACATAACAAAAAAATACACGCAGCAACTGAAATATTACTGGTTTTTCGGTGAAAAAATGTTACAAGATATGAAAAACATTGACATACAACTACTGCTAAATGAGACGTACATAAGCTACAGCACAAAGTGTGTTGTTATAAAATGTACTGTATGTTGTATAGTATACAAACTGGATAACTTAGTGTTTTGTTAAAAAAATATACAATGTGCGCAGGATCTTACACTTTTGAGCACAATCTACGACAATTTAAGATATTCACCAATGTACGACATGCACATTTATTCTTAAAAACAAAGTAGATAAGCGGGGCACTTGTCAAACATGGAAATCAGGGTTTTCTGATATGTAGGGATTTATTATGCATTATAGACTGCCGTACAGATTTATTGTAATGGAAATACATGTAAGTATCAAACCCTTTAACATTAATTAGATTATAGCTCATACTCAGTAAATATGCAACACAGACATCACTGTCAATGATGTCAGCCAAGGCAATGACCATGCACACAGCTTGTGGTTGCGGTTGCTGGCCCACTGGGACTGCCATGCCGAGCTTGTGGCACACTGGGTCGTGCCGAACTGCACCAAGTCAGCATGGATCTAGATCCTTTGTCTCACTTACCCAGTCCTATGAGCGAACATCTAGGCATCATAACACGGGGGTGGCAGTGTGGAGAACCCAGACAGAGAGAGCATTTTGTTACACCGCTAGAATGAGTTACAGTACAGCACACTGTGTAAGTACCAACAACTGGTAACAAGAGTGCAGTAGACGATGCGGCTGCAGAACTCTCATCTCGCGTGCCGTGCAGTTGCGCCAATCTTCACATCATTTATCTTCCATCGAATAACATTGAGCAGTGCTGAGCACTATTTATACTTTTAATCATACTATTCATATTTCATTCAATTAAGATTGAACAAAGGCAGAGTAAAACTGTACAGTGAAAATACAGTTTTTCTTGAGAGAGAGTTGAAAAAGTGGGGTGCGGGTCATACATGGTGTCATACAAGTAGATGGGTAAATATGGCAATTCCTGAAATTAGGTGATTGAAATATTTACATTTGCTTACTTTCGCAAAAACTGGTCAAAATTTTAACAAAGCTTATGGTGGTGACTGATAAATTTTACATACTCACAAGTGGTATTTTTTTTTTCAAAGGTTGCTATAGTCCTCTCTAATTGTTATGACATCAGGCTATAGCTCTTTTTAAACTTTGACGTCATAAATATTCATTTATCTTAAATGAGCAATTTATATTAAAACATGTTCTTTCTTTATGTTTCATGCCCACCACATAGCGTCAGAAAAACGTGTACGTACATGGTTTAATACAAACAACATAATATCAATACAACATTGGGCTATCACGTGGTTGCCCTGCGCCTGACCAACTTCGTGCTCTTTAAACAATTACTTAATATCGAAAAATTATTCTCAGATAACTAAAAATATCCGACGTAGTCATCTCACGTTTGCCCACCTCAGACTCTCAAGATGGAGTAATTTTAATACTGAACAATTATTTTCAGCTTTGAGCGACTCAACGCATCGTCCTGTGTCTGCCTACACCGGGCTCCAAAGACGGAATAATCCTTAAAAAGCTTGTATCTACTGGCCACTCGCACCTCCGTGCGTCTCAACTCTCCAACCAATCGGTGTGCTCTTATTCTTGCACTGGTCACGCCCCCCAGCATCGCCTTTCCTGATCACGCTTCACCCCCATTTATTCTTACTTTCTTATGATTTACTTAATATTTCATAATTAGTTACAACATATAGTTATCATATACTTCTCACAAAGTTTTAATTCAAACCCTTTACATTACTTAATAAACACTTTACACTGTGTGGCCAGCTCTGCCACTGATTGGCAGTTTCTTTTCCCTTGGTGTGGCCTTGCTCTTTTGTGTCTGTAAAGGCAGAGGGGTGGGGTTGTGCTACGAGTCAGTTACACATGTGGGGTCCAGGGCTCGCTTCCTTATCACACAAGACAATAAGCTGAGCCCTAGCATTTTTCACAGTCCAGAGAGTAAGTCCTATCCCTCCATCCTGTCACGAAGATGATAGATGGCTCTCGAGAACCCTTTCCTGGAGTCACCAAGCCGTTGCTTCTCTCGACAAGAGTGAGAGAATGTTCTTCAGAAACACAGTATTTACTCTTTACCCCAAAATACATATTGTATGTAAGGACCCCTAAAAATGGTGACTCGCGAAATTCGCGAAATACGACGAAATTTGGCGTAATTTTGCGTTTTCCGCGAATTTCAGCATAATTTCGTTTAAAGCGATGTTTCACGCGAATTCAGACGCCTTGGCGGTTGTTTTGACGCAAATCAGTTGAGGCACAATCTTCGAAATGCGTACGTTTTCCTTCCAGATATTTCTGATTTTGTTTAATTATTGTTTCTCTATAATTATATTAGTCCATGCGTGCCATTTTAATACGTTTTAACTAATATTTAAAAGGTTTAAATAAAGGATGGACTGAAAAATATGTTTGCTTCACACATTCGACCGCGAAAACAGATTGTTTAGATTTTACCTTTACCGATCGTAGTCGTAGATATACAAGCGCAAATGTATTCATTCCTCAACGTTGAAGCGTATCAACTCACGAACGGCCATGGTCACCGGTACCGCGATTTCGATATATCGACAAGATGGCGGCCGAGCAACGGTAGCGGCAGCAAAAGTTCGAAGTCTACCACAGAGTTGCAATATATATATCTCTATGACTTAACGCACGTTTGTTTACAAGTTAATGTTTTGTTTCGGCGCTTTGCCTTTCGGAGATGTTGTATTATTATTTCGATTTTCGTAACCTAAATAATCGAAAAACATTACCGGACAAATCCTTGAGTAAACAGCGAGATCGCGAAGTTGCTCTGTGTCGTTAAGAGTACGAATACAAATTTAACGGAATGAGATGAATAAATAAAAATGGCGAAAACGTGGAGAAACACAAATCTTTTGCTATTCCATCAGTAAATAAATACCAAACAGTTGGTCGGTTTGGGTAGGTATGCTAGACAAATTATCTTAATTAAACCATATATTTTTTGTAATAAAACATTTTAATTTATACATGTGCTGAATAAACTGTTGGAAATTTTTAAAATTATAAAAACTCTGGATAAACAATTTCAACAAAAAGGAGGATATTTATGTAGTCTGGTAATGAGAAAAATAAATCAATTATTTTAATTTGCATGATCGAGTCAAGTAGCAGGCGTACTTTGTAAACAGTAAAAATTAATGATAATGAGGCAAAAACAAAACTTTTTGGTCAAATATAATTATTTTGATGATAAAATATAATTATTTTCACAGCATTACACAAATTGTTTTTTACCGCTAGAATTTTTTTCATCGCTTTTGTCTATTTTTACACTGCTACAACGGTTTTAACACCGAATTTTTTAACCGCTTTTAACATTTTTAAACACCGAAATTGGCAATTTTTATTCACCGTTTTTAGGGGTCCCTAATTGTATGTTACTATATATGTTGAAATACATTGTAAATTTATACAGGCGAATTCCTTAATGCCTGTAACAAGGTAATTTGAACAATCTTTTATATTTTACTGTGTTCTTAAATTCGTATTATCATAATAATTTTTTATGTTTAATAATGTATGTAGCACGCTAATGGCTAAAAGCAGATACAGGTTTCATACATTTGTTAATCAATTATTTTTCAAATTACAAAAACTTCCACTCTTTTATCTCTCTTCATCTCATTCCTTCAACCTTAACTGCATCACATTTAAGTGTATTGTAAGTTATAAGATAGAACCAAACTTGCTGTTGAATTTGTCAACAGCTACCTTAGACAGTGATGCCTTTTTTTTTTTTTTTTTGCTACTATAAAATGCAATTTCTTGCAAACAGAAAAGAAAATAGATAGCACAATATGAACATAATGTTGCGCTGAGGAAACATCGTTATTATAAATTATGACTGTTGTTAGTGTTGCTGAAACACCACAGGGAAAAGAAAACCTAACACACGTATACTACCAAGAGACACAATCCTCAATAAACTCAAAATATACATTTTACATGAGCAAACAGACATGTACAAATGTGTGACAGTTGGTGGTGACTTACCTCCAACTTGGAGTGGTACTGTCCTAGCTGGACCACTGCTTCCGTTCCTGACAGGATGTTGTGGACGTCTGAAGTCCAGTAGATCATTGAAACACAGAGCACCACCTGACCAGGCCAACACATCACCCACTTTGAGTGAGCAGTCTCTTTATAGTTCACAATGCTTTGTCTGATTTCATGGCACATGCTCACTTTCATCTGTTCTTCCACCTGTCACAACAACATACAGTCACAGTGCAGTACAAGTTTACATGGTTGCCAGTTGCCATTGCAAGAGCAGTGAAAAGTTATTTATGCAAACTATTACTGGACATACAGTAACTTATAATAGTATACCTAATATTGTACCAAACATTGTTTAGCACGAGCAATGCCTATTAATAACCATAATACATTTAATTACGCAGAGCAGAGGTTAAAATAATTTTGCAAAAATGCAGATTTCCACTTCTCAGAAAAAAATATACATAACCATGATTCTCTCTAAAGATTACAGTCCTGCTGCACTGCATGAAATTATTCTACATAAAAGAATGCTTAGGAAATGATATGTCGTAGTTCCTTAAAACAAATTTTTTGGATGGAGATTTCGGCAATCAACACTTGCTCTAAAGCAGTTTCTCATCAGCAGGAATCAATCAGTACCAAAACTATAGTTAAAATGGGATTGATTACACAAAGGAGAGGCAGGTAGCATAACATACTGCAAGCCTTGCAGTGAGCTAAGTCCAAGGCATAGCGGGTAGTGGATGCAAGATATATGTAGTGGTGCTTGTGTATTAGGGGGTGGATTTCACTACTTGACCAGTCACAGGAGTCTGCCACAATATGAAAAAATGAAGGGAGATGCATTAAAAGAAAACCCTAAGCACATATCTACAACACGAAGTAGCACACTCAATTATTACTTTTTTTTTTAATCTGAGATTGTACTGCACTTATGTTTTGAATCGTGGCGTAACATAACGAGTCCCAAATTCTTTTTCGTCGATTCTACCTGACGATGCTTGATTCTTCAACACTATGAGAATCGAAGGTATCGAGGAATAGAAGAATTGACAGGCACATCCCTAATATATATATATATATATATATATATATATATATATATATATATATATATATATATATATATATATATATACAGTGAACCCTCGATAACTCAGACCTCGATGTCCCGGACTTCGGATAACTCGGACAGAATTTTTAAAAGAAATTTAATAATTTTTAACTAATTATTTCTTGGTTAAAAGACATAAAATATCGTTTCTGCTGGATTTTAATTCATCACATTATGTTTTAGAACAGTATTAAACTTTATAACTTAGTCGTCCATTGCTACTTAGCATTTAATAATCCCACAGTAAATATCTGGCAAGTTACGTGTGATAAAATGTTGCTAGCGAGGCGCGCGACGTGCGAGTAAAGATGCAACACAGCAAGCCGACCTCTCTCTTCTTTATATTTCCTCCCTCTTCGTCCTGCGAGCCAGGCATGCACGTGTGTCGTAAACAAACATTTCAGTGTGGTGCTTGTGAAATGACGGTAACTACGGGTTACAATGACACATAAACGGAAAAGTATTTTGTTCTGGTATGTACAATGAATTCAGGGTTGCAAAACAAATTGTCCCGGCCATTAAAAAGAACAATTAAAAATCATTGCTTTGCATTGCGATGTAGAAAAATTGGTGAGAAGGTTTTACGCACCTTTAACAACGATGTTTTCAAAAGCCGTTGTGGGTGGTGAAAGAACAACACAACATCCATGCCCAAGCCCGACACGATGAGTCACGCTCGCTGGTTGATGATGCTCTGTTGATAACATAACGGCGTCTGGAGAGTTGTAACGTTTTAAGCGTGAATCGGATTTGTTTATAAACTACTTCACGGGAAATAATAGTGTACATGTAATGGACCGTAAAATGTAAACGTCTTATGCGGGATAATTTTAAACAATTTTTATTGAGTGACGCACATGAATGGATTAACACGATTTTGTAGTCTTAATTTTTCCATGTTTACTATACACCGACAAAATCTTTTTCTTTATTTTAGAAGAAATAGTCACGTTGTGAACGAGTAAATATAGAAAAAAAAATGTACATTTGTTATATTCTACACCAAAAAAAATTAGAAGGTAATTTTTTTGAAAACCCCTTATAATGGCCTCACCCCATTTTTGGGCCTAAAATTTGGTCAAAAATATGCTGCGATTACGTGAGTAAATGCGGTAAATCTGTAGAACAGGTTTAAAAATTTATTGCTTTATAATATGACAATTTGTGTAAGAGTAAATCTGTAAATTATGTGTTCTATGATGCAACTTATATACATAAAATTAAATTTTAAAATTAGTAGTGTTAAAATGTGTTCACATAATGTACAGTGACCCAGAAGGATTGTTAATTACAGTACCGTATTTATTCATGTAAACGACGAAAATTATTTTTATACCTTTGTAACTTTGTAGGAGGGTAGAGTAACTATCAGGCTAGAAGTTGGCTGCTGCCCCTACGCTGTGACATACGGACGTAAGGTATTTTCAATGTAAACATCTTGTGTGAGATGCGTGTAGTAACGTGCGGCGTTGTATTGCACGAGACTGTACCGGTTGACCTTGACTACTTCAGCTCGCAACCTCCCTAGCTTATCTCCAACGATCATTTCTTATCTCTCATACGTGCAGGCACATTGGCTGTCGCCTCGCCAGCCAGACGAAAACTTTTATGTGATAGAAGGGTTGCCTGGTGCCAGCTTGTAGCACAGAGGTAAAAAAAAAGGATCAGCTAGAAGTAGCAGCATAAAAAAAAAATTAATAAAGATCTGGCTGCCCACATTGTTTGACATTCTTTTATAGTTCTCCACGTTACGTTAATTTTCCCACTGCATGGCGGGCCTCCCGTAACTTGATACGATAATTACGTACAAAACAGTATTTATTGCAGCCTCTTTTGCTTGTAGAAATGATAGTGTACTGGTTTCCTCACGTTTCTTGTGATTAATGACTGATTACCCTACCTCCCCGGACGCCCCTCGATAACACAGACAAATCGTAACTCGGACAGCTTCTCACCCCTTTCAGTCCGAGTTATCGAGGGTTCACTATATATATATATATATATATATATACAATGGCCTTAAAATAAATAAATATCCTATGGGAGGGAAGGGAGTGTGAATATAAAAAATTTTTGAGTATTTTCAAACAATACATTTTTATTATTTTCTTCGAAAAATAAATCCCAAATTTCCAAATGTTTAGCTTTCTAGCAATTTCGAACTGTGAATTTTAAACAATTTTGTAAAAATAATCTATTCTGATAACATGGATATTTCTAGTTACAAGCATAATAAATAAACTTAACTTATTTTACAATTATTGCAGAAATTTGAATTGAAGGTTAAAACAAATAAGTCAAAAAGTACATACATTCCCAGATGATTTCAACATTTCAAAAAACAAAACCAAATACCGTATTTATGCGCACATTGACCTCCACATAGGCCTCCCGCGCACATAGCCCCCCCCCCTAAGTTTTGAAACTCTAATTTGGAAAAGCTAAAATAACGCACATAGATCCCCCCTACGTGTATTTCACGAGAAATGAGAATCTGATGTCTGGCAACCATGTACTGAACACTCTCATATGAATTTATTTTGTGTTCCGTATTCGCCCATGTATGCAACTTTTTTCCCCCCAAAATTTGGATTACAAAAATTGGGGTGTGCGGCTTACAAGGATTATTAGTATTTTAAGTCTGGGTGCCACGTGGGTAGGTAACTGGCATGCGTGGAGACTTGATAACAGCGCAGTAGGCTAGGCACACACGCACACAGCCATGCAGCTGGTCTAGTTAGGCCAGATAATGACGGTAATTTTATTTCGCTTCACGTGTTTAGTGTTGTATCACATGTTGCACGCCACATGTACTTTGTTCGCGCTTTTGTTGCTTCGTGTGGACTCTCGAACAACATAATGAAGTTTGTATTACAGTTTAAACTACTAATAGTTCGTTTAGTTGGTTTTTGGACTCGTCTTTTTGCGTTTCGTTGGCAAGTTGCTAATTGTTTGTACATTCATATCATTGCCACATGTTCAAACTCTATTCAGAGCGGCGGTAATAAATGTGTGTAACACGTGATATAACATTGGAACCTCATAAATTTTGTACATTCGCTACAGCTAAGACACGTTTAACATTAGGCTAATTTTAGCCGCAAATTTGCTTGCCAGCGACTATCTGAAGTCTGCAACAAGAATTTTGACAATTTTTTTAAAATTTTTTTTTTTCAAACTTGTCATTGGGAATAGGGGGTGCGAGGGGTACATGGGTGAATACGGTATTCATCAAGCTTAATATAATTAGGGTTTTTTAAATGAATTCATTCGCATGGAAGCCATGCAGACATGTTTACATTTATAACCTGGGACGGCCTAACTCGAAACACCGCAAGGTCTGGCGGTCTGTGGCCCGACCGACCCGCACTCTTCAACAACTGATTGTTTACGTTTTTGATACACGTAAGTGATGCGTTTTTTTTTACAAATTGAATTTGTTTGTATAAAATAAGTGACCATAAAAGAATGAGCAATATTATATGCTAGTAAATTTTAATTTTAAATTTTTTATTCATTGGATTGCGTAATACTTCATAACTTAATTTTTTTCTTTCGTCCAGAGAACATAAATAGAAATAGTAAAGTATTAAAACATACCTAATGTTGACAAATTTAAAATTTTTTTTTACAAAATTGCGCACATAGGCCTACCCCCTTTTTAAAGTCAAAATTTTGGAAAAAATAGGGGGCCTATGTGCGCGTAAATACGGTATTTACATTTCACATGTTGTGCTATGATGCAAGTTACAAAACAACATAACATTCATGGCCAAAGATCTACTCGTGCAGATATTCATTTACTATTGTATACTTTGCACTAGAAGCATAGTGATACGCGATAACGGAATGTCTCTATACATAAACAATATGGCGGCAGAGGTATCAACTACAACAGCGAAAGTTCGAAGTTTACCTAGTTACCATACATACATCTGTGAAGTGATGTTCAAAGCTTTTTACATGAAATGTTTATTGTGGCGAAGTTAACGCTGCAATTTTGATTTTCGGAAAGTATAAAATTAGAAACATTGCAAGGCAAATCCTCAGCGCTGACACAAAGAATGGAAACAGAAATTAAACTGACAAAAACGTTGGGAAACATAATTTTTAGTAATCACATGAAATTAATGGCACCATTAATATTGTGACCTTTTAAAACAGTTTTGCGAGTAAGCAAGAAAATGAATGAAATAGTTAATGGAGGTGTCCTCAAGGTAAAGATTTTTTTATTACTGATACTTTATCTGCTAATACAGTATATTCACCTGCTTGAACATATTCATAATTTCTCTAAATTGTTTTACAAATTTTCACAAGTGGTAAAGAGGGTAAATATCAAGAATCGCTGCTTATCGCATACAGCCAAACTATTGATTTTAGACATATACTGTAGTTTATTGATGAAAAACATTTGTAGTGACGTTCTAAGTAGTCCTACATAAAAATTTTTTTTTGGTTAGGTTAGCCCAACCTAACTTAAACTAACATAACCTAACTTAAACTAACCTAATCTAACTTTAACTAACCATAAACTAACCTTACAACCTAACCTAAGATAAACTAAACAACCTAAACTAACAAAATTTTTTTTTACGTAGGACTGCTTAGAACGTCATTAGAAAAATTTTTCATCAATAAACTACATGTCTAAAATCAAGTTTGGACAGTACACGATGAGTAGTGATTCTTGACATTTATCGTAAACAGGTACAAAATTTCAATCTTATTTTATTAAAATTAGTTAAAATATTATTAAGTACCAAAACACAGCAATAGATTGATTCCTGCATATTAAGATCTAAATTTCTCATAGTGCCGTATCATAATAATTTACTGCATATTAATTTTTCTATCAAATTCTACAACAAAAATCTTCTAAGGCAGTGTCTCAATTCACCCAAAGAGTGCTCTTTCGTGCTCTCGCACTCGCAAATACACCAGAGAGAGAGTACTCTCTGCCTGTCTCAATTGTTTGCCGAGAGTACAAAAGAGCGAGAGCACAAAGTTGTACACTCGCTCTCTCTCGAGCTCTCTGGCATACACCATCTTGATTACAGCTATGGTTTGAGGTTACTGAAGAAACACGTGACATATTTTGCAAATATTTCAATATTCATACAAAAATAATTATTTCCAATAAGCAGTTACCTATAGCGAGAAACTCAATAAACATTTTCGGCCATAATATCTAATATGCCTTTAAATTCGCAAATAAAAATTTTTGGCATTGTCTATAGCTATTCCCGCTTGAAATACGGCACCAGAAAGTTTAAAAATTATTATTTGAATCGATCACAGATGTATTTAATATGTTTACAACTTGTATTAGTACAATTTATGCATTTGTAACCTTTGCATCATGTGTTTACAAATACGAGAGAGCATCGTCCCGATTAGAGAGAACGAGAGCAACCAAGAGCTCTCTCTTGTTGTTATGCGAAGAAGTACTCTCTCAACAGAGTACTCTTTGAATTGAGACACGGCCTAAACAAATTTTGAAAAAAATACTTCTATTTTTCTTTTCATTTTCACACAAGTATGTGAACAAGAAGTACGCTAGACATGCTGTGCTATCTATGGTAAGCACTTGCTTACAAAACAAATGTATGTTTTCTTATAAACACCAATATAAAAATTAAGCCTGAGAAGAAAAAACAGTGTACCGCTGTAAGCATTGGTACAAAGTACCAAACACTTATTTAGGTATCTTCAAGATTGTAATGTAAAAACTGCTAAATTTTGATGCTTTAATTAATTAATAAAGCAAAGAAGATTTATATATTGCTTTATAAATGCAAGATTATGCACTCACAATTGTAAACAATAAAAAACAGTGACTAAAACTAATAATTAAAAAAAATTAATTTACACAACCTTAAATGGGAGGCTACCCGAGGACAGGGCATCACAACACTCACTAGGCAAACGTCAGAGCTAAGCGCCCACAGGTGTCTTCAGAGAATTGAGGGATCACATGGAATGAAACCCACAATGTGACAGAATGCCAAAGACAGTGGAAAAATGAGTATTAAAAGAAAATTCCCGGCCAACAGAAACACCCGCCACATATCCTACAAGCAAAGAAATTGGATTAACCCCGCTAGAAATGGAACCCTGAATGTGGTGGTGGGAGGGGAACAGTCTAACGGCTACATACAATACTGTGATCCCCATAATGGCCATACCAAGCATGAATCACCCTAACAGCACCTCAATGAACCACAACACTTTCCAAAAAACATGCACTGTTATACTTGCCGAGCATTTTAAAAAAAATTTAAAAAACTGGATATGATAATTTTGTTTATTGCATTATTTACACATGACAAACAAAAAAAACTAAAATTTAGACTGCATCAAGCATCTCCACATCTGAAGTGGTCATGAGTACAAACTGTAAAGTTGTGCAAGTTCACAAATGTACAGAGCGATAATGAAGTACAAACATAATGGGTTGGCTACCTGCACTAACCACCGCTCGACACTTCCACGAGCTTCCACAGTAGATATCTTTCTGACTAGATTCACCTTCTCTCCCTCTGAACTGAACATGGAGTGTATGTTCCACTGTTCATCAAATCCTAGCTTGGTGATGCCTTCAAAACATTTCCTGAGGTGTGGCTGTACCCTCAGTGGATCCTTCATCTCAGAAAGAATCTCCAAGATTTCATCATTTGACAAGAAGAAAAATCTACGAGTAACAAGAACAAAATCACTAGGTAATTACTAAACACTTATTTCTAGGAGGAAAAAACACAGAATTCCAAATGCAATAAAGTAATGAAATGAAATTAAAAAAAAAATATATGAAGTATTTACTAATACACTGGACCTCCAATCTTATGAATATTTACAGTTCCAGTAGTCAAATTCATAACACCTCTATCTTCGAACAACAAACATAATAGGAGCCTATTTTGCTCCACACCACATCATTAAATTTTATATAGATAGCCAGATGTATTCCGATCAAAAGTATACCTCTGAACAGAATACATGACTGACCCTTGTCACAAAAAATAAATAATAAATAAATATGTGAGTACCAAGTACTACGTATCTCATGAGTGCATAGTCTGAATTGTGTAGAGTTTAACGTAAAAATAAGTAAGTGATAGTTGAATTATAAACTTATATCAATAGGCAAACGTCTTCTGATTAAAAGCACACCTCTCAATGGTAGATATGAACCAACCTAGCCCCCCCCCCCTCCTAAAAAAACGCACCAACTGCTTTCACATGAGCGCATAGTCCGGCTTCTGTAGCTTTTAACAGAAAAATTAGGTGGGCTATAGTTGAAGATAGTTGAAATATAGATAATTTTATATCAATAGCAAGACATCTTCCGATCTAAAGCACACCTCTCAATAGTAGGTACAATTAACCCTTGTTTAAAAAAAAAAAACTTCTTTCTCGCGAGCTCATAATCCAAATTCTGTAGCGTTTAGTGGAAAAATAAAGCAAGTGTTATTTTAATATATAAATTTATGTCAATAGAAAGACATTCGTATTTATAAAATTGCTAACTTCGTTAAATACAGGGTTCATAAAATCTGGGGTTTAGTGTATTGGGTTTTGACTATTAACTCATGATAGGAAGCTAACCATGGTTAAAATTTTGGTGTTGCATCATTCGTAGCTCTCAAAACATCATTCAAAATTGCATTAATGTCAGCAACATAGACAATTATATGTTATGTTAGTTTCGTGCCCAGTGTGCCCACTGACCCTTACCAAAGAAATTTGCTGCCTAAGAACTGCAATCATTATTAAAGGGTATCAATAAAACACGTTTTATTAAATAGTTAAAATAAAACAATGATTATTAAATGGTCTAAAAATTAAAAATGGTATAGAGTAAACCAACAAAAAATTACTACCTTAAAACGTTTAGCAGAGTTGGGCTATTAAACACAGAATTTATTGACCTGGTATACATTACACAATAACTAATTAAACATCAAACTACATACTAACTAAATAAATTCCTGTGTGTGGAATATACAAATAAACCTTCAGTTAGCTAAAGTAGCTGAAAATCACCAAAACAAACAAACTTTTTAATTTCAGTACAGAGCTGCAAAATATTTTAAATAGGTTATCTTGAGTATACCTTGGAAAAAATAGCATCTTGTTCTCCAAATAGGCATTCACACCATCAGTAATGGTCTCCAGTTTCTGGACACATTCTTCAAGCAACTGGATTACCTCTAATGTTCCAGCTGTCAGCAGAACACTAGGTTCCTTATGTACAGCATTCATTATTCTTCTGTAAGCTTTGTCAACCTCCTGAGGATTAACACCAAACAATAGTCAAACCTCTTTAATACAAACCGGAAGGGACCAAAATTTTGGCTATTTGTAATAATGAGGTTTGTATTAACAGGTGTTCACTAAAACCTTAAAAAGTTTCTAAAATTTTTGTCACTTTGTTTATCCCCACAAATCAAATAGTCTTTTCACTACAATGACTTCCTCTTACTTGAGAATTTGATATTGCGTGGTTTTATGCATAAACAATATTTTCATTAAACACTCAAGTAATTATTTCATTTATTGTCCCATTCAAAGGGGAATAAAAATCGCTTTGTATTTATGAGAGCTTTGTATTAACAGGGTTTGTATTAACGAGATTCCACTGTAAACTGCTCTTGAATTGTACGACCATTTATCTATGTATGGAATTAAGGTCACATTATTTTCCATCAAGAATGGATTTGCAAGACAAGTCAAGAAATGTTTGCATGGAATGTGCTTCAAGATGGGCTTTGCCCACACAATTTATTTAAGCAATGCTTCTTCTGTAGGAAAAAACTGCCTTAAATACAGTATTTATTATCCATACAAGTTGCATAAAATACAGTACATATTTATTATATGTGCAAGTACTGTACAATTCCAGAAATGTATTTTCATGGGAAATCCTTGGTTACATAAAATAAACACTACAAACAGCAAGAACTGCTGTTCATAGTTAACTAAATGACGATAACAAAAAGCACTGACATTATTCAACAGAAGAACACGGAGTAAAAGAGTCCATAAACTGAACAAGAATAAAAAAAGATCAAAAGAAAATTTATGAATAGCAAAGCTATTCATATATACAATATACAGATATAAATTAAATGAAAGATTTGGGTGGTTCTTCCCAGCTATGGTCTTGAGAGCTAATGTTGTTGAACAATGTAAATATGGAGCAATGGTTAATTTCAAGGAAAGAAGGAAATTGGAGATATCTGAAAAAACCTGCCGACCAGCAATTTCATCTGGCACTATTCTCAAATGCGAAAATCCTGTGTCACCCAGTAGGGGAATGAACGATGAAAGCCTTGATGGTAGGCATGTGCTCTGATGGCTGCTTGACCACTGTAGCTTCACAGACTAATAGCCAAAGAGAGTAAATTAATGTCTATACTTACTTCACTGTATAAAGAAAACATTTACACAAAAAAAAGTAAACGATAAATCTGTAACCACCAAGGTATGGAAGAGACGAGAAAAGGGCAGAGGATCTTCCCGTTGTGCTGGGCCCGCACTTCCTTTCACGCAATGCTGTGAAGATTCTACAATTGTACAGTTTACCAGAACTTAGCAGATCGTCAACCATAATATTGTGAATATTGACAGTGCCATTGTACCGACTGCGTCAGTGAACGATGTAATTTGACGATGTTATAAACAGTTCAGACATTGCAAGTTATCAGTATTTAACATACATAATACTCAGCAGTTCTATTTCGAACACTTCCACGTATCCAGACTTTCATTACATACCTAATATTCCATTTGTTGTTTTGGAATATTTACCGTCACCGTTTGTAAACATGACATTCTTCGCCATAGACGTGAAGCAGACTAAACAGACACAGGTACAGACAGTACCGCTAGCCTCGTGCTACACTAGCGCTATCGAGCGACAATGGCGGAACCTCAATAAATATTCCCGAGAGCTGTGTTAATATAATTATCCTGTGACATTGTGAATTTCTGAAAGGAATTGTTTATATACTTAATATTGTTCGAAACAAGACGTGTAATGTTTGTATTGTGTTTTCGTTATGTAATTCCAGGTTTCATAGTAATAATTTATATATTGTAATTTACATGTAGTATTTGCTCCGCCATGTTGGGCGGACTATTTTCAGGGATTTAATAATTGCTCGCTGTTAGTATAAAGCTTTGTGTTTTTGTAGTATGTGCGTTCAGTCGGCTTCCAGTGAAATGTAAGTGTTTCTTTGTTATTCGTTATTCTAAATGTGGAACGGGTTGTTATGCTGCAGGACTTGTAAATGATTAATTTGTGGCGCCTTGTTTACTTTCTTGTTTAATTGTTTCTTAAGTTGAAGTCCTGTAGCATAATGGCCCAAGTCCTAGTGTTTCGTTCGCGTCTTGTGTTGTTTGTTGTTGTTTCACTTTTGCCTGGTCTATTAAAGTAACTTTCGCGTTCGGGATTTCAATAAGTAAACTCAAGTAATATGTAATATTATTCAGTAAGAGAGAGAGAGAGAGAGGGGCAGACATGTATTTTTCTATTAGTTTTGTTGTTGATAATCTTTGTAGACATGTAATTTGATGCTTGGATTTGACAGCGAATGTAAACCATTTCCGATCTTTAATAGTTAACCGGTTAGATGTTTCGCATGCACCTTATGTGCCCGACTAAGATACCTGTGAGAGGGTGTTAGTTATGTAGGCATACTACTGAGGTAGGATATGCTTGTGTTTGAGATTGTATGTTGGGGCGAGTGTCCCCTGGAAGCTTTAATTAGTATGTAAGTATGTTTAGGGGCGTGTGTCCCCTCGGTTAATGTTAGGGTTTGCTGCTGAGAAAGAGTATCAGTCAGCACTTGTTGTGTGAGCTAGTTCCCTATGAGGTAGGGCTAGCCTATGTTTAGTTATTGTCCTTGATACACCCTCCTCAGGGTTTTCGACTAGGGCTTCTTGTTATTTCATATTTGTTCAACTTTAAATGAGATTCCATTTGCACGCCTGTGATTATAATTTTTGTAAAATTATAGTTTAATGTTATTTGTTTCATTTTGAATGTTTTGATTCCTTTGTTAATTATTTGAGTTTGTATAATTTGCAAGATTATGTATCTGTTATAATGATTATGTTTTGGTTTATCATTAAATCGCTGATGCGATTAAACCGACCTTTGATGTTTATTTGAAGTTAAGATTAAATGGCAATTCTCCTTTACATGTGTGTGCTATTGTGACATTACTTGCAGATCATGCTGATCACTTGCTAGTTTTGCTAGACTTGAAGTTATGAGTTTCTAGCTTTGACTGAATTAACACTAAACCCTTGCCTAGGAGTGCTTGCCAATAGTTGGGAATCGCAACCCTCGTTACTGCCTCTGCTGCTGTGATAATTGTTAGGTGCCATCACCATGTTGAGGTTAGCCCCGATGAAGGGGTGGTGATGGTACACCGTAAAATGGGTAGATCGGATTGGGTTATTTCAAATCATCAAAACAGGTCTCGTATCATGTCGCTAAATAATTAAATGCTGACAGTTACTTAAGCCAGGGGTATGTATTGACTCATATTAAGAATTACAAATAATTCCGTAAAAACACTCATTCTTTTACAATGACAGCCCAGAAAAACCTGCCCCATTGGCACTGCATCTGTCGATCAAAGAAAGAAAACAAATCCAGCACGAAACTCAAAAAACTAACATGGCAAACACGCGACTTACCGAATTAGAAGAAAACTCCCACCCCGAGCCACCCAAAGATACAAACATTCAAAATAACTCACCTATAGAACTGATGTTCCGACAGGGTGCAAAGAGGACAGACAAGTTTACACTCAACCTTCCCAGGCAGGAGCGGGATTCAGACCACCCATCGGTTGGCGACCGCAGACGTATCAGGGAAGGAGGGGCGAGATCGGCAGACACGGGAGGGGCAACGAATAGCTCCAATGACACACGAACGAGTCCGAAGCGGGAGGCAGTAAACAGTATTTCAACCAGACGGTGCACAAGGCAATGTTCACTTACACCTCACACTGGTGAGCACAAATCCATATTTATTTAAATCTGACGACAAAAAGTTTATCTCCAGACACACGCACACACGAAGAATGACGTCTTTACAGTGCTGCCCCAGCACAAATACACTAGACCCTCGATTTTACGAACCCTAGATTTAACGAAGGTAGCGATTCTACGAATACAATCTCAGGAACCCTCAAAAAATAACAAAATTATATGACAAAAAAAAATTGTAAGGAATTACGTTGACAATGAATAAAACATACTGTATCTAATTCACGGCATTAAAATATGAACTGTAGAGTTGCAGTTATTACTTGGTAACTCACAATATTAAAAATAAAACGAAAAATAGCGAAAATCCGTTAAAAAATGCGGCAGTGACAGTTTGAAAACCGCGCGGCGGCGGCGGCGCCTGTGCCAAGCCGACCGGCCTCTCTCCAACTATGACGTATTAGGATCTATATTGTGGTCGTACTATAGACGCAAAGTTCCAGCGCATGCGCATATGCTCATTTAACTATAGTACAGCCTCCTTCTAGACTGTTTCACGAAGTCTTCTATCTCTCTCGTCTCGCGCCGAATGAGTTTACTTTTTTAAACGAACCCTATAAATAATAGCGTGATATTTTTCTTTATTGCGTTAACAGCATATGTACTTAAAACAATTAACTTGGTGCATAATTTGCTTAAACAATGCGTTACTGCGTGTCGTAAAATGTGTGTTTCACAAGTGAGCACGATAATAGCGCTACCTATTCTCCAAGTGTAGAAACATTTGTCTCCGGGTATGTCGAACTTGGAAAATAGACGTTCGTGTATTACGTAATCCCGGAACTCCTAATTTATTTTTACCGCATATACTGGCTTTGAAAGTGATTATTTTCAATCACTTATACATGTAATTCTCGATGATTTTAGGTACGAACGTCACAAAATGGCGTTTTTGGAACAAAGTCGGTATATGCTACGGTGCCGCTATCTATCAGCCATCTTGTGAACGTTCATACAGTTGCGCTATCTGTCCTCTCTGCACGCTACTAGTATCTACGTTCTCGTACAATTCATCAACAACGTCGAGGGAATGTTTTTACGTTAAGTTATATAAAACTGCGCAATGAATAAATACATCCGCTTATTCCTTCTTTCTTTGGTGAATAATTTACAAGGGCATTTTACTAGTAAGAAATGCCTAATTTTTTTTTCCATTAAACGCTACGCAAATCGGGCTATTCGCTCGTGAGAAGGCACTCGACAGCTCGGTTTTCTCTTTTTTTTTTAGGACAAAGGTCGATCATATCTATTATTTAGCGGTGTTCTTTTGATTGTAAGACGTCTGCTTATTGATATAAATTTATATTTCAACTATCGCTTGCGTTATTTTTCCGTTAAATGCTATGGAAGTCGGTCTATTCGCTTGATAGAAGACACTCGGAATCTCGATTTTCTCATTTTTTTAGGTAAGGATTGGTCATATCTATTGTTTAGCGGTGTTCTTTTGATCGTAAGACGTCTGCCTATTGATATAAATTTATATTTAAACTATCACTTTCGTTATTTTTCCGTTAAATGCTACGGAAGTCTGTCTATACGCTCGAGAGAAGACACTCGGAATCTCGATTTTCTCATTTTTTGGGGACAAGGGTCGGTCATATCTACCACTCATCAGTGTGACGTCTGGCTACTAATATCAATTTATGTTTACATTATTACGTTAATTAATTTCCCGCAAAACGCAACGGAAGTCGAGGCCTAGAAACACTTTGCAGAAAAAATGCAATTTTAAAATTTTCTGTTG
>PNEQ01068733.1:0-21390 GCA_003012365.1 Medauroidea extradentata | reverse complement strand
CCAAATTTTTGAATACACAACCCATGAGAACCTCAATCTAATGACAGTCCACAGGTCCCGAGAATTGTGTCATTAGATACTAACAATGAAATTTACTCTTAAAAAGTTAAATAATTATATCTGAATTGTATATTTTGATTAAAGTTTTGTGTTTAACTGTTGCTCATTTAAAATAAAGAAGTTTTCAAACAAAGACTATGTTTAATATAATAAGTGAACCGTCAACAAATAAAATAATACTGTATAAAACTATAGGCCTACTCACCGATCATTCATTCCCAAAAATGTTAAAAGCATTAGTGATGCAAACTTTTCTTTACTAAGTGAATTGTGTCTACAAAACTAAGATAAAACAAAATCATAAAGATAGTATACGTAAGTTTAAATGCAAGTCTGACGACTAAAATAATGCCTCAAAAGTATAAATAACAAATGTCATTGAATGCAGCAATTCTCTGTGAAATACGTCAGCGACAAACCTCGATAGAACAATCACAGAGCGGTGCGCCAGTGCCAGAGCCATAACTAGGGGGAAGCAAACGGGGCATATGAAAGAAACACAGCCATTCAGATACAGTCAGGAGGCCACAGTTACACGCTATCAACCAAACGAGATACGTAGACAAGCAGCTCCAGAAGTTTTGCTTACGTCATGTTGTACATAGAAAGTAACATTAACTAATAAAGGCTTTAGAATGGACAATTGTAACACTTTTTATTTTCAACTCTTTTTTTGACTAATGCCAATGCTCTCCAAATCCCAACCCTAAAACAGGCTTTGTGGCACAACTATTTGTCCACTAGTCTGTGGTGTGAGAAGTAAGCGGACGAAATACCGAGCATTGGTGTTTACATGCTCCATTCACCTTGTTTTATTATCGAGTGGAGTAAAGAGCTGTATGGTTCATAACAGCTCTCTTGATAATCAATGAAGGATAAATGGTGTTAAAATGGAACAACGATGGAATGCACGAGAGGAAGGAGGAGGAGATTCCTGAGTTAAACTAGCGGACGAGCGACATTGTCCGGTACAGTTCTCTCATACAAAAACCAATTTCATAATGAATGTTGTGTACAAGAGTTCATGGCGATTGATGAGTTGACTTATTTGCTTATTAAGAACCAAGGAATTTTTACAATTATGATATGTGAAATTCTTAATTATAGAGTATACAAGAACCCAATGCCTTTCAAATGTTTAATCGTCTCTAAGTTAATTTCATAATTTTAATATATTGGTTTTCCACTTTAATGTAATATGCTGCACTTTCGTACTCCATATAAAAGTCTATGTCACATTATATTTACATACATTCCAACAATAAAATGAAGGGGTGACCGCTTAAAGTGCCATACTTCCAAAGATACAACAGAAACACTGCGTGCCAGTTTAGCTCCTTGTACACAGGATCAAAATGACACTAGGCGCACGTGTCTGGTTCCTCTCATTGCTGTCTCATGCCTGAGTCTTCAACGCACAAAACAGCTCCAGGGAGACATGCCTCTTAACCATGTTATGCTTATCAGTATTCTTATATCAATTAATATTATGTACTGGCAGCTAGCAGGGATTTTATGTGGTGGTGATTGGGATTTAAGGTATGTCTGTCTAACTGGGTTCGAGAGTGGCAGGTTAATTTTTGGTAAAAAAAAGGGAGGGGCGGCAATTTTTGTGCAGCCCCTCAGCAACAAAACTATGCAGTAAATCCGCCAATGGTTGCAGCAGAAAGTGTTAAAGTTTCTTTGTAAATTTTTCAGCACTTCACAGCTTCTGCTTGTATGCTAATTACCATTTGAAAATATTCTATAATTGCAACATATATTTTGCATAAACTGATTACCTTTCAGAAATAATATTGAAGTTGTTTGAGAGGTCCTGAGAATAATGATGTTAAATTCTGGTGTAGTTAGATTCAGTTTTGTTAGATCAAGATTCTACAATTTTACTTATATGCTTACAATTGTAGTTAGCAATACTATGTAACCAATTTAAACACACATAATGCATGACAGTTGGGAGAAGAAATTTGGTTTGGATCAAATTAAGGCATAAAAGTTCTGTAGATGCAAGACAATGCAATTGAAAAATTAAAGCACTGAACCATTCAGTTTCTTGATATAAATATTATGACAATAACATTTCAACATTAAACTTTCTCTAAAATAATTTATTTCAATGAACTAAAGTACATACAAGAAACTGTTATAAAGTAAATGTGTAAATTCAGTAAAGTAAAATGTGCTACTTTTCGTAGGAGAATTCGTGACTACTTGGCCTTCTGACCTGCAGGAAACACAAAGGTACACACACAACCACCTCTGGTTGCCCCACCACGCACACACAACACAAACAAACACACACACAACAAACACATATAAACACACAAATTACAGAACACACAAATGCACACAACAAACACCCTTCATGCATGAACACGCACACAAAGCAGAACACACACACAAAACATACAAAACATACAAAAACACACATAATTAACACATGAAACACATAGAACACAAGCACACATGCACATGTGAATCTGTGCGCATCATATTTTTTTTTTCCCACCCTGAAAATATTAAAAAAGAAGAGCTCACGTTTTGAATTAAAAATATTCTAACATCAGTAGACCCTACAATACAACTTTAGAGAGCATTTGAGTAAAAAATTAATAAAATTGTACCTGAAAAAGCACTGCCTCAGTTGGCATCTGTGCAATGATGTCCTCGGAGGAAAATATTGGTAACAGGTAGAGCCACTGTGCTTGCACCTTCCCCCACTCTTCTATACTCTCACTCATCTTAACCAGCTGTTCATACCACTCTCTGATCTCAGCTACGAACAAACACAATCACCATTTTACACAGTATTTTGCCACTATGAATTACAGTAAAACCCTGACTTTACAAGGATTTTATGAAGTGATTCATTAGTTTCTTGAGATTGTAAAGACCTAAAATTTGTGAAGCAGTACCTCGACTTTACCAATACCTCGATTTTTAAGATACATACACTGATTTTAAGGATACCTCGGCTTCACGCATACCACTACTTATGGATACCTCGTTCTGTACGGACATCAATTTCACAAAGTAATTCTCGAAACAGTATTCAAAATATTTTATGGAGAAAAAAGATTCTAAATACAGAAACACAACGTAAATTTCTGTAAACACCCACGCACCAAACTAACTAATGTACCATACACACCATTATTTTTAATAAGAAACATATGGGAAATAATTTTCCAGTGAAATTTCAAGGCAATTGACACCTTTGTCCAATGCTGTTTTACGTACTCCTGCCCTTTTAAATGATGGCATGCCTCAATAATTTGTGTGCTCCTAAACATACTGTATTAGTTTAAAAGCGACACTGTTTCACACGTAGTCCGAATTGCATCGGTTGTGCCACTTTCAACTACAGTTGTTTACTTTCTGATGCTGCACACCTAGGTGATGGCGACTGCTGGAAGCTAAGCAACTTCTTTTTTGTCATGCTGAGGCTGGTTGGTAGTAGGTAGGTCTGGGTATCTATCTGATGACATCTTCACTTTGTCCCTGGGAGCAAGATGCAAGTGGCTCCATGAACATGGTCTTCTTGGGATGGACGTGGTCCCTGGTATTTCTTGTCACCATATAAGCTAAGAGATACGAGCTGAGGGACTGATGTTCAGCTGGAACTGTACTCTGGGTAAAAGAGTGGCCCTAGGAAAAATTGATCTCTTGGAATGGTAGTGCTTCCTTCCAGACATGATTTCTACAATGGGACGTAGCAAGCGCATGCAGCCACTCACCATCGTGGTGGACCTTACCTCATTTGACTGCCTTTTTATGGCTGAGGCTTCCTTTGACCTGTGTCGCCATTCGGACCTATGCTGGGACATGACGTACCTGGATAAACAGAGAGAGGGATATCCTCCTTTGGTGGCTCAGTCGATTAACAAAAACCCCTACTTGCGACAGAGGCTGAGAGCAGTCAGTAACCTTTTGCGGGTTTTCTTAAGAACTTCGGAGAGCAGTCGTTAACATGACGTCAACTGAATAAATAATGCCCTGTGACTGCCTTATAGATCTGCACCGTGGCCAGAGGTGAACATGAAAGCAACAGGTGCAACTGCCAAGCACACCTCTCTACAACAGAAGTGATGTGCAGATGTTATGCGTGCAAGGCACAAGGGATGACTGGACCCTCTGTCCTACTCGGCGAGCTGCGTGGTGGGTTGCACTGGCAGCACTCGCTTAGGGGCAGCCCTTCTAAGCAACCCAGGCGGTGTGTAATGATCAGGATGGCAGGTGGAAAGGACAGCACCCACAGTAAAGAACATGAGGAGACATAAAAGAAGCTATGTGAGTATGGAATGTCAAAGCGCCTTTGCTCCTTTAGTTTGACACAGTCAACAAAAACCAGGTAAAAGAAAGCCTGTCACGTAGTTTTGTATTTATTTTGCTTCTTTAAACAAGTTTAATTTTTTACCCATGGTAAACAAAGCAAATGCTTAGATGTGTTCACTCTTGATAACCTGAAAGTCATTATGTGTGCAAACAATTGAAACTACACTGGTTAACAATGCTGTTTTTCCTTTCTCCTATAAACATGGGATGACAATTAACAAATATTGCAAATTGACAGGGGTGGTAAATGAGATAAAATGAAAAAGAATTTGTTAAGGTACTCATGTCTAAAAATATCTCCCGATGCTCGCAAATGGCAATATCAAATAAAATGAGCAGGAGGCAACCTGGCAGGAAAGGTGATCCACGTTTTTACAAATATGTATATGTATCAGCAATTTGTGAAGGTTAATTACACCTGCTTCTTTAAAGGGCCTCCACCACATGTGATATGTGCTGTGCAGAACTGCTACATCTGTCGCACATAATAAAAATAGCCTGACGGTCTGGAATGCAACAGACTGTCAAACAGGAGGTAGAGACGCACTATCTACACATAACACGCCAAAGAGGTGCTCTTTACACTACTGGGTTTATTAAATAACATAACTCAATTTGCACACACAAATACCCATCTTTATTCTCAGCCAGTTACACAAATCCTTTTACATCAGCTCACACTTACCTGTATACCACCACCTCACCACGTTTTCTCTTTCTACTGTTCTTTCTTTCTCCCGTGTTGGCCTATATCATTTGTCACTCTTGCCAACTCCACAGATTTATCATTCAACAGGGTAGTTACCTGGTTGCTTACAAACCCGAACTAGACCATATAGGTTTATACCTTGTTCAACGTAATTTCTGATAGTATTTTCATAGATTTTTGTTACTTTTCCGAGGGTTCCTGAGAGAGTATTCGTAAATTGGCTACCTTCGTTAAATCAAGGGTTCGTAAAAACGGGGGTCTAGTGCACGCTTTTGTCAAGCTTTAACTGAGACAGGTGGCAACACAAGCACCTTCACAGTCCATAGCGTGGCACTTATTTCCAGTTACATTCTCATACACTTTAAATGAAGAAATAGGTTTCCTGTGAACTTACTACTGTATCTACAAAAAAAAATTTTATTTCAAGCATGAGGCAAGAATGTTCACAGGAACTTCTGATCCATGTGACATATAATTAGTATGTTTCGAACAACTGCCAAATACAGAACCCAACTAACCTTCGAAAGGCTTCACAAAGGCAGAGCCTCGCATGGTCAGAGTTTTAATAAGGTGATTGTCTAGTACAGCCTGCACATCTTCCAAGGCAGTCAGAATGGGAATGTCTGTCTCTCTGTAATCACAATACAAGGTATGCATGATGCCATACAGTGAAAAAATTTAGATGAAATAGTAATAGCATATGAATACATAATCTGCAAATACATTGTTTACAAAGAACTCAGAAATATTTTCCAAACTGAGATATTAATTTCATATTACTATTAATTATTTGCGTATTTTTGTTCCATGTGATGAGTTATATGATGAGCTAACCAACTAGATTTTTCAATACCAGTACAAAAACTCTTGTAAATGGTACCCATCTGCCTTATACAAATATTGCACTTGCCAATGACCGCTTATTCTTACCTGAGGTCACACATTCTAGATTACACAATCGTAACTGAGAGCTTTCTCTGTCTGCCATTACAGCTTGAATGCCAGAGTGATTGATGAGTTCCAATGGGAGTGAGATGGGAGCAATCAAGTAGAGCAATAACACACTTGATCAACAGCAACAATTCATGCCAATATTCTGCATGGAAAAATGTCCTCACGCATAAAGAAAAAAATGTGGAATAACGTAAAACATCTGAACCAGTTGGGAGGTGTGAGGTTTAAAGGAGAGGAAGCAACTGGTGTAGGAACACCAATACCCCTCAATAAAGCAGGCGGTCCGGGAGCCCTCCCTCGGGAAAATTTTTATTTTTAGGTGCAAAATGGTGTTATTTAAACAGTTTTTTGTGTCTTAACACATTGAATACATTTCTGGTACAAATATTTTTAAGATAAAATCATTTCTGCCAAAGAAAAATGGAGGTGTCTAGTTAACCCCTTCCTTTGACTACACCACTGACTTAACAATATTATGTGTCGGCTATGGCCAATGTTTAGCAGAAAGTAAGTTGGAATAGTGGTTTTATTTTACTTCATAATGAAACAATACTACCTACTGTAGTATTTATGGATTGTAGGCTGATAATTAAAGAGAAGTTACATTTCTTTAGTTAATAATGAAAAATACATTATCATATGGTTAAATATCAACTTATAACAATTATTTTTTAAGTGCTTAGCAGCAATGTGAGACTAAATTAATACAAATGAGTAGTCAACATGAAAACAGACGCGTGTTTAATATAGAATGCGAATCTGATCGAATGCATACCAGCAATTTAATATATTTACAAAATCATGTAATCATAAAACTAAAACAGCATGCATAACACAAGACAGAAATGCAATGCAAAAGTGTAGCAAAATGCAATAAATACGGAAAAAAAAAAAAAAAAAAGAATTGCATAAATATTTTGTAGAGAGTTTATTCATATTTTAGAAATGATATATTTTTTTTTTAAGTTACTGAATTTGAAATAAAAATTGCTAATTGTCTGAAAATATATAAAGATGCAAAAATATTTAAATGCTGCTTTTATAAATGTCTTGAAGTTGCTCGTGACGTTGTTCTAAACTGGGAATTATTTCATTTCAGTAAGTTAGTTTTCCTATTTAGCATAAAACCGTTTTCTTCCTGAAATTTTGGACTTTGACATGCAATTGTACGAAAAACATGAAGGCTAAGAAATGTTCTTTAAGTAAAAAATAGTCACAAAGTGTCTTTACAAAACGAACAATGTATTGCACACAGTACAAATACAGTACAAAAATTATTAAACAATTAGAATTTTTTTACCATTAATAGGCAATTTTTTTCTCGAAAACAAAGAAAAATAACTAGGCATCACTTATTTAAGTACAGGCTTTCCTTAATAAAAATAAAAGGAGATTCTTACTAACATATTGAATAAAAGCATTATGTAGTTACACATTGTGATGACAAAGTACTTACTTTTCAGAAAAATGTAGACATTTGATTACAAAATACTAGACTTACTACTGAAAACTGAAATGTTTACTTATTAATGCAGCCACAGGCACGTGAACCTGTGTACAAAAGAAAAAACAAAAAGTGGTCAATAGTTGGCCTCCTTCGTACAAGATGAGTGTGGCCGTTCGGCTAGCCTCGTGTAGTAAGCAAGTCACTCGGTTGCTTCCAGCTCTCGCTACAACTTGGTCAGCTACAGAACCTCGCAGCACCCCCGCTGAGACATTAATCGGCCGCGATAGCCCTATGGGTCTGGACACGACTGCTTTCATGGCCAAGTACTTTCAAGAGACAAGAGAAACCACCGTCCCCGTAGCCAAATATTGCAAGCACTGCAATGTACATAAATTATGTTCCACTCTCAAAGTTATATCATTTTATTATTTAGTAAGTGATGAGAATTATTAGGGAAGTGAACCCAGCCTTTTAATATCGGCGATTCATATTATAAAACTGCTCCACTATTACGTATTTAAAATTACGCAACATGTCCCTCACTAGTGATTAAACTCTTAAAGTCTTCATTATATGAATGATCAAACTGAAATTGCAGTTCCTTGCGAGGTACTTGTCGTCGCGTCTAGTGTCCGACAGGGACGTGGCCTCGACTGTATCAGTGGCAGTCGCAAAGAACGAAAGGATTCATAAGATCTCTCAATCTCGCCAAGATTTTATTTGCCACAATCATTCCGTTTTAGGGCGTCACTTCAGTATGGTTCCCGCTGCAAAGTTAATCAACACTATTTGTCCGCGAAACAACTATTATGGCAAACCAATGTGACTCTATTCCCAATACGAACCGTAAAGTATTCAGAAATCAGTCAACCTCCTCACAATTAAGCTTTTGCAAACAATCCAATATCGATCAATAATTGGCAGCGTGAGCATCCCTTTCTAAGGCCCCCGTAATCTCCTGCCCCAATCAAAACTTCATAAAAATTTAATAAACTGAAATTGTAGCTGACCGTGCGAACATCCTCTTGAAGGGGTCCACGGGCAACTGCCCCAATCCTGCATCAACACACCCTGACAACCACAACCCTCGTGATCTCCAAATTTCTCAACTCACCAACCACAGACCTACCCTGAAAACAGGCCACGCCCCGTCTCGGCGACTACTTCATGACACAGGCCCTCCGCCATTTATTCTTTCAAAATTATTTAAATTATTTACATAAACATTAGATTGCATAATGACACAGATTTCCCATATAAGATCGTTTCCTTTTAATTTTGACACCAATTAAATACTATATACTATTCCATTTATTTATATTTTTTTCCACCAGTGCTGCCTCTGCATGGTCGACGCCATTTTGGAAAGTGACGGGGGGGGGGGGGGAAGAAGAAAAGAGCCTCGTTCCAAATTCTCTCACTGTCTCTCAGAGTGGTTTAAAAGGGGGCGAGGTTACACTGCTGGAGCATGGCTGGGCCACCAGCGAAGTTTCTTAGAACAAGCAAACCAACTCCTCTTGCACTCATTTTGAGACTCCCTGGGGATGCGACAAGCCTCTGCGACACTTTTTTCGTGGCCCCTCGCAAAGCTCATATTTTCTGTCCTGTCCAGTGCTGGCTTCATCTCGACCCTCTCTCGAGGCTTACGAAACACGCTTTCAGTTTAGTCTTTATGCTACACATCTATCCTAAATACATAAAATTTACAAACATCTTGAAATTTTGCCCATTATAGAAGCAATTCTTCCATTGCTTCCTTGGATGCTTCGCCCCTGATCTGCAAATTATATGGTAGCACATGTTTAAAGTAACACTGTCCAATAATGGTTAATGCAGGTTGTAAGGACAGTTTTGTCTGTAACACTTTCCAAAGTGGAAATCATCTCACGCAACATGTAATTTTAAAAAAACATCAATAAAAAAAATACCAAAATTGGTTGTTATACAAACTTTCACCTGAAAGTATTATTTATTGTAATGATAGATAACTATGTGCCAACCACACAATGTTACAGACATTAAAGAAAAATACTGTCTTCAATTTCAATCAACGGAAATGCAACAGTGGTTGAACAAGAATAAATGTGTGTTTGCTAACAACAAGCGGAAAGCACAAGTCATTGCAGTTGAAGTGACTATTACACAACAGAATCATCGGCAGGAGCAGTGGGCAGCACTGCAGAATCAATTAAATACAGTCCACACGTAAAAAGTAAATACCAGTTAATTCTGTCTACCTTTCCTTACTTAGCAAAATAATTTTTTTTTATCCATCTCTCTCCACCCCTTTCTCTTGCCCCAGTATTTTATCCCACCTCCCTTTCTTTTGTGTGATGTAACTCAAGCTTGGAGTTACAATGTGCATAGTGTATCCAGCTCTGGCATTCCAGCTCAATTAGTGTGCTTCCAATCCAGAGGATCTAAATATTTCAATTTTATGGCACATGGAAATATCAGGCAGTGGTATGTATTTCAAAAATGTTTGCTACAGTAGATCAAAGTGGTCTACCACACATACAAAATGGAGAATTTTCTTTACTCATAGGATACAATAAAAGCACAACTTAGTAGAAACCTGACAAATCTAACAGTGACACTATTCAACTTATAACATAGAAGACTCAATCAAGCACAGGCCCCATATAGAAAGAGAATAACAGAGAAATACGGACAGAAAACCAAGCCATATCATGTAATTGTCTCCTGCCTGTTCATTGCCAGACATCTTCAGACTAACAAATGTCATGGTTCATGCTTTGTGCTAAGCAAACCTGATTTGCCAGGGAAACCAAAATTTAATTCATATTTTTAACTGTGGTTCATATTAGTACATTTATATTTAACTCCTCCCCTGCTGCAATCACAATCAATTTGATAGGAGACATCATAACAAAGTTCAAAACCACTTTTCTCAACATAATTCTGGTCATGGAAACAAAACAACACACTTTGACAACAAGGAGAATCAACCTCAACATTATGGTTAGATGTACAAAATGTTTTCAGAGGAAAATAGTCAGTCTGATTGGTGAACATAAAAGATAATGTGTTACATAAAAATAGAAAATACCACTGCCTTGTTGCATAATTTTACTAGCTAACATAAGTAGAGAAATTTTACAAGTTACAAATTACAAGTACTAGAAATTTCTATTGCATTCTGAGAAATAACTTCCAAATAATATTAGCACATTTCTACAAGTGAATTTCACACGTTACAAGGAGCTAGGGGCGTATTTGAAGGGGTAGGAGGTCACAGGTGGCAGCCAGGTACCCCTAACTTCTCGACCACAACATAAATTCCACCTGGCCATTGATGAAGTGCTTAATTCTTGTTATAAAGATAGTGATCAGCTTTTAGTACCAAATAAATCATGCTTCTTTTCTTGTAAGTTTTGTGTGTTTATACACATTTGTTCAGTGTCTTAATTTAACTGCTTTAATTTAATTGTAGTAATATAAATATGTTTTTGGTATTTGTATGTTAACAAAACTTGTAAAAATTTTCTAGAAATTTTGTAAAAATAATTAAATTCAGCAGTGAAAGAAATGTGAAATACAGTATTACAGTCAATAAAGATGTGAAATCCAGTTACAATTTTATTTTCTGTTCAAGCATACTGTGTAATGCTTATGCAACGAATGGGTAGCTGACTGAAATAATTGTTGTAATGTTGCAGGTAGTCACATACAAAAATAAAATATGATAAAAATCACATACATCAAAAATATAAAAATAAAATGTTGAAATCCTGCATTGCATTTTAGAAAAATTCATGATAAAAAAAAACGAGCACCAATTTGAACCCGAAAATTCGGACCGACGGTCATAATATGGGGTAGCAACGAATATATTTTCCGAAATAAATAAATCCCTCCCCCCTCCTCCCAAAAAAGTTCCTTCTAAATACAGTATGCTGCTGCAAGGTACAGAATCTTATTTCATTACTATCTTTCTGTGATTGTTTAACGGTTATTTAAGGTTATATGGTTGTTGATGTGTAGCTGTTTTGCTATGCATGGAATAAAATAACAAACATAAGTAATATTTAAAAAAATTGTGATGGTGCTTTTTTACTTATGTTCTCTTATATCTGTATTAAACTCTTGGAATAAACAAAAGCCCAGCATCTGAACAAAATTGGACGTGTGTATGAAAGTGGTACTACAAGAATGTAATATCTGCTGCTGCAGGTACAACCTCCAACATTCTGCACTTCATTCTCAACTATTTCAGGGTCTTCACAAAAGTCTGACACCGTATGAAACTAGGGTCAACTTCCACCCAAGTACAGTGTTATACATATCTGATAGGAGAAAAAAAAATTTGTTTTGTTGCATGCTATAACATCAATCCAATTTTCTGAAGAAATAATCCTATTTCATTTGGCCTCTTTCGGAATCTTTTATTACACTCTACATAATTTTCGAAATCAGAATTTACTTTTGTCCTATACAATTTCCTCCAGCCATTAACGTGCACTGTCCTTTGTTCATACCAAACTCCACTGTCACCTTTGTCATCACTTGATGAATCCAGCCACACACGTAAAGTCAACACATATGCCAACATCCGTACTTGTAAGTTGAAACTATAAGCAAGCAGACACATGTGGAAAATATACTACCTAGTATTTACTAGTACGTTTTACTAATTTGTAGAAAACAAGACAATTATGCAACACATACTAGTAGAATTCACTAATACATTGTTTTCCAACTTGTAACTTGTAGATTTGTACTTTGTTATTGTGCAACACAGTCCTACACATTACAAATACACTTATTAATATTATTAACTTGTACTTCATTATGCAACAGTGCCCAGGATATGATCACCCATATGCATGAATGCGTACACACAGCCACACAAAGAGAGAGAAAACAAGAGAGACAGATGGAGAGGCGAACAGGTGACTAGAACTTACTTGTAAGTACCAGTGGTAAATTTTACATCTTCCCACTCAGTAAACATTTTTGAAAGATTCTCTTGCAAGTGCTTTTCTTTATCTGCACTAATGCTGATCACATCAAATCTGAAAATAATTAACCAAAAACACAATAGTATTCTACCTTGGCTTGTATAACAAGTTTAATACCGCAAGAACGTATTCAGAACTGAACTGTAATTTGATTACATTCTATGAAATCACAATACCGTGCCTCGCCTATCATACGGAACATTTTACCCAATTAAGAAGAAATTGGGTAACTTTGCAAATGTTTTACCTGGACCCTAGGATATAAAAAATCTAATATCCTAGCTAAAAAATTTAATTACGTTGTGCCAACAACACTGTTCTGCATTAGTGTTGAGGACTACTTGGCACCAGCATTCAGTAACGTATTTTCACAACTGACATCAAATTCTAGTAACGAAACAATGGCTTGTGTCCCAATTCGTTGCAACGAGCCCTTGTCCACTTTCCAATGCACCCTTTGTGAGCTCTTGCCCCTTTCACGAAGAAGGGTGCATCACAAATAAGGAAAACAGACAACATTTTTGGTGTGTACTTCAATTACTGGGTGCTACTGTTTTTGAATGGGTACTAAGACTAATGACTATGTACCATCTTCATCATTGGTCCAACCATTGCACATGAAGTAACCAACGTGGATCGAAACAAAATTGTTATAAATGTTGCAAACTTACCAACAAACCAGTTTAACAGAGTTATAAGAAAGGCAATAACAAATCACACATGTAATGAAAGGCACATAAATCCTAACCCCTTTTTAATAGCTTTTGATGTTATTGGAAAACAATAATTTGGAAATTTTGGGTTAAAGAATCTGTGATGAACAGATTCAGACACATGTATAGTGCAGTTGTAAACTACATTTCTTTGTTAGCACACATACTGTTTGGTGAGACTCTCCTAGTAGAAAACATTCTATTAATTTGTAACGGTCTTCCCTTTTAAGATTATTCTACAACTGTATATAAAACACTTCCTTTGAAATAAAATATGTCAAATACCTTGACGATCCTTTAATACCTATTTTTAAGGTTTCTTATAAATACTGTAAGTACGTAATTTAAGCAGAAAAGTGAGAAATAAATTGAAAGTGAACAACAGCTAACAACTTTATGATGCCATTGTGATTACGAGTGTATATGTAGAATGAACAATAGAGAAGTGAAAATAAATCTAGGGCATGTGACATAACTCCTTGACTGGGATATTCCACACGAGCATCTCGTGCCCTTCTCGTTAATAAAGATGACTACATTCATTTTGATTTTTTATCCTAGATGCACTTTTCTAGGGCATGCAGCCAGTTTGGGGCCCTTGACATATAAATTCAAAAACTGCAAATATTAGTGACGCCAACTAGCTTTTGTCAACTTCTGCCATCATGAACTGTCAGGTAATTGTAGCCAGCATCGACGTGCCCCTGTAATCACTATAGTTCCACCATATTGACTGCTACGTTGTACATAATCTATGATAAAATAAAAGTTTTTACTCATGAACTACCCACCCCCATACAAGACATGCACACCACATTTACTCTAAAGGAAACGTTATTGCTACACTGTTCCAATTTGATAGCCTTTCGTACAAAAATGTAATTAAATCAGATTAAATATTAATTGAAATAGACATTTGGATGACATCTTAACAATTTGAGTGCGACGGCCGTAATTTTACGTATTTCCATTTCCTCCAAAAAATGTGACGGCCGTAATTTTACGGAATTCGTTTATATATTTTCCCCTGATTCAGGGCGTATTATTATGGTGCTCGCCTTTATCGGGAGTGTTCTCTGGATGTCTGAGTACGTGTAGACGCCGCTAGATGGCCATTTACAGCATGGTACAGACAGGTGGCAGGGGATCCTCGCCAACGATGTTCGGCCGAGTTGCGGCAGGAGCTAGGCGCATATGTATCTCTGGATTTCCCCTGCTAAGTGTTCAGAAGTTGCAGTATTTACGTTTCACGAACACGTGATAGCATCGCGGTATTTTTACTTAATATTCTGAATTGATCACTTCTCGTGTTCAATTTTTATCATCGAGTATTATTCACCAGTTTTCATGCTTTTGTAATGAGCATATACAAATACTATGGCAAGTAGTACCAGCAAAAGTGACTCGCAAGATGATCTTGATGTCAGCAATGAAGACCCAGATTACATTTTTTATCTGCAACTGAAAGTGATTCAGGTAACTGAATAATTTTTATTGCTTATCTTGTTGTGGAGGCTGGTCAAATTTTCCTGTTATTGCAAGGACTGGTAATGATCTCAGTATGCAAACACTGAAAGCAAAAAAAAAACATTTTATTATTTACGAGTGGTTTTACTTTTATTTTATGGTATTTGAGCATATGTGAAGGTTATATCAAGCTTGTTATTCACAATTCCAGTGAAAACTAAACATCTGTATTACATACAATCACAAGTTGCAAACAGTCACTTTCTATTTTTCTGCCAATATAAGCTGATTTCTTGCAGTGACTGGAAGGTATAACCAGCACCTTATTTTACTATATAAAAAAATTAATTTTTACTGGTATCTTTTTTGCTTCAGAGAGTGATGAGACAGGATCACAAAGTGAGGCTGAGAGCACACCCAGTGGTTCAGTACATGTTGGCAGCTCAAGGGGAAGAAGTAGAGTAAGAAGAGGCGGAGTAAGTAGAAGAAGCCATTGTAGTAGAAATAGGGGCAGAAGAAGAATCCGTAGCAGAAGTTGGGTGCGGAAATCAAGAACAGATTCTCAAGATTGATGGACAGAAATTGACATTGACTAAACTGTAAAGACATTCACTGGAGGGACGGGTGTTGCTCCAGAAACTGATCTGGATGAACATAGTGCACCATTACATTTTTTTTTCTCATTTCATTAGTCCCGACCTTATCAAGCATATAAAACTAGAAACATATTTATATACTTGCCAAAAAATAAATAAATAAATAAATAAATAAAAAGAGAAATTTGAACCAAATTTCACCAAAGAGTAAAATAGGAAGTTGGAAGCCAGCATCAATCGGGGAGATAAAAAAGTTTCTGGCAATAATAATTCACGAGTGTATTCGAGAGACCCGACATGAAAGATCACTGGAGCACCACACCAGTGGTTTCCTGTAACTTTTGTCCAAATTTGTTGTCTAGGGACAGATTTTTATCACTTCTGTCAAATTTTCTTTTGGACAACAACGATCAAATGAAACAAAAAGGAGAGCCTGGTTTTGATTCATTGCACAAAGTTCGTCCTCTCATTGACACACTGCATCAGAAATTCCAAACCTCATATCAAGTTGCAGAAGATATTACAATAGATGAAGGGATGTGTGCATACAGGGGCAGGCTCTACTTCAAACAGTACATGCCACAGAAACCAAATTGTTATGGTATGAAAGTGTATATGTTGTCCGATTCTAAAACTGGGTACGTGTGGAACTTGGAAGATTTTTGTTGACAGAACAATGTAGTTACTGAAGTTGTTGTTAGATTGTTTGGTAATTTGGTTGAGAAAGCCCATACCCTGTATACAGACCGTTACTACACAAGCCCTTCATTAGCTCTGGAGTTAGAAAATTAACAAACAGGGTTGGTGGGAACCGTTAAAAAAACCCGCATTGGTATGCCTCGTGCACTCCGTAAACCAGAACTACAGAAAGGAGAACACATTTTCCGCAGGAAGGGGAATATGATGGTGCTCTGCTGGAAAGACAAAAGAGATGTTTTCATGCTAAGCACCAGACACAAAGCTGATATGGTAACATACTCTGACAGAAGAGGAAGATTGATGACCAAGCCAGCTGCTGTAGTGGACTCTACGAAGTTTGGTGTGGACCTCACTGATCAACGTATATCATATGGTGCGTTCAACCATAGGTCTGTGAAATGGTGGCGAAAGTTAGTATTTCATATGAGTCTTATGTGTATTTCTAATACATGCATAATGTACAATCAAGTGAAACCAAAAAATATATCAATTACAACATTCATGAAGCGAATTGCCAGTGACTTGGCAGTCTTTGAAGAAGATCCTGAAGAAGATCCTTCCCATTCTGGAGCCAGTTTATCCAGACTTTCAGGGAAACATTTTCTAGAGAAAATACCTGTGCCAGAGGGACGAAAAGTGAAGCAAAAGAATTGTAAGGTGTGCTCTGAAAGAGGAAAAGCAAGGACTGGAAAGGCAGGACGCAAGGACACAACTTGGCAGTGTAGCGTATGCAAAATTGCAGTGTGTATTGAGCCATGTTTTTCTCTTTAACATTCCAAAAAGAACTATGTGTTATAAATTTTGTAACTGCACAAGTGTTACCCCCAAAACGAACACAAATTTGTGTTAATAAGGAACTATATGAACAGAGATTCTCATATATATTGTAAAATCAGAATTTTGTCCAGTTTTTGTTTTTTGTAAAAAAAAAAAAAAGGTTGTGTATAAAACCTTTTTTGAAAATTTCAAAAATATTGAAGAATTATATTTTAGATGCTGTTTTAAAGAGGAAACTATAAACTTAAAAATTGTAGAAACTTATCAAATCTTTATTTCAAGTTTTTAAAATAAAAATTTATAAAAATTGCTTAAAATACAGTAGTTAGTTTTTTTTAGAAAGGACAATAATTTTATCCTCAGCACTCAAAGTGTTAAGAATAAAATGACTCACAGAAGTATAAATTGTGGACTGCATCATTTTGCACGTCGGAAGATATAAAATGGCACCTATGGTGAAGGTGTATATTACACAGTCAACAGTTGTCAGTACTTACACAGTCCACTGTGCTGTAGCACAAGTCAAAGTTTTTGTTATGGTGGGCTGCATAAGCAGCATCTGGATTTTCCTGTGCGTTGATATCTTTACCTGCTATGGTTTGTCTGATATCTGCTCTGTGGCCATTCATTCTATTTGAGAGTGTTGGTAATGAGGCCAATATATTCAGCGTCACAGTGTTTACACTGTAGCTGGTAGCACAGCTGTAACTGTCTTGGATGGAGTAGATGTGATTAGGTAGTTAGTCTGCTGTTGAATGATGTAGAGGGCTGGTGAATGGCTCAGGAGCTACAGCGTGGGCTATTGCACGGATGGGAGCCTTTGAGATTAGTTGTAGTGTCGGTAGCTATAGAAAGAGGGAGTTTGGGACGTACAAGTTTGTTGCTGAGGTTGGGTGATAGTCTGGAAACCAACCTAGGTGGTTTGGAAAGAAGGTTTTAGATTCGTGATGAAAAGAACAAGATTTTGTAGCCCGAGTTAAGAATGGGTCGAGTTTGCTAGGCCTTCATGATATGGTACCACCAAGTGGATGTCAGTATTTTTGGCTTTGGTAGTGTTCAGGTAAATTAATGAAATTCTGTGTGCAACAAAAAAGTTGCATGGAAGCATCATGTCTACAGCATCTTATTAAACTGCTAGCAACTTAACTGAATCACTTATTTTACACTTACAGTTCAAGGACATGTTCCAGGTTCTTATCTATCATCTTCCTAAGGGTTGTGCCAGCATCAGGAGTGAGGTCAAATCCAACAACTTGAGACATTTCATTCCAGTGTCGTTGGGTTAAGGCCGGATTGCAAAGTATGTTGATAAACCTTAGATGTTGCTAAAGAAACCAACACCGGAAATTAATTTTCATTGAAAGCCCACCACAAAGAAAAGGGACAAACAATACAAACATGTAAAAATAATAAATCCAACTTGCATCTGTCATTCCCACTAGTTTATTTCCCCAATTACTTCTTAAAACATGCATAATATTGTGTGAATCTCTCAAAACAAATACAATCACCTCGTCTGTAGTCTGTAAGTACATACAATATTTTCAAGAATTGCAAAAATATATTCTCAAAAAATTAGTTAAAAATTATAAAGTAAAAAAAAAAAAAAAAAAACACACAAAAACATACTCAAATGCATTTTAAAGCATACATTATATTAAAAACAATAGAAGCTGTAAGAAACCTATACTCATGTGTTAAATTACGTGGTTAAAATGAGAGTAAATATAGTGTTAATTCATCAAAATATATCGCAAACTATGAAATGCATTAGCTTTTCCCCATTGGCAGCAGCAACAGACTATGTCAACGTAGATGGGACAGGAACTGGGAGAGGAATCAGTCTTATCCCAGCATTATCCTGGCCTCATTACTGGATGCCACTGAAACCAGAATGGAGGATGAATGGATCAGGAAATCAAACCCAGGTCGTACCCAAATGTGAGGCCAATGTGTTACTGTAATACCACTTCACTCAGTTCGATACTGAATAACGACATAAATTTACGAATGTGTAAAAAAAGGAAAGTTATGATGTACGAGGTGGGCATAGGACCAGATGAAACAGGTGTAAAATAAAGGAAGTGATAAAATATGGGAATGTAAAAAAGTGGTGCTAATGTATTATGATTGATAGACATGTGAATTTTTAAATTCTCTTCTTATACTCACCCGGAACTCAGTGATATGTTGCATAGCTTTGGTGGCCAGTTTTATTGGCGCTGGCAGATTATCATAGTCTGCATCATCCAAGTTGCCCTTGAATCGTCTGGGATTGTTCTCCACCATCTGGGAGCGGATCTTCGTGCGGTACGTCTTCTGCATTTTTGAAATTTCCCTGAAGCACAACACTAATAAAGTGAGCATCGAATAGTGTATGTGGGATATGCAGTTTCTCCACATTGAATCAAATTTCCTTCACTGTATCAAAGGTAACACCTTTTATGTTCTGCAGTATGTATATTTTTGTCACTGCAGGTTTAAAACTTTTAAGACATAGTTCATGCATGAAACCAGGCTAAATTATCAATGATATTACATCATTACATTCTGAGCTTAGCATTTAATGTAATCATAACAAACACAAAAATATACTTTTAAAACATCCAAGTATTTAAAAGTCATCACGGAATGTAAAAAATATAAATTAAATGATATACGAGCAATATAGTTACTGTACTTAGAAGTTTTTATATTCAATAATTTGTTGAAAAGACGGAATGAACCAAACACACTAAAGGCATAATAACACTGGATCCGAATATTTTTCATTTTTCAAAGAAAATATTTAACTATACAAAGACTAATGATGACTAAACATTTAGTGTTAAGATACTAAATAATAGAAAAATTGCAAACTACAGTAACGTAAATGTGTGTCTATAACAGAACATACATTTTTGGCTTGCATAGATTTCAACCCATATGTGATCTAAGAAAAACAAGAGCGACAGCTCAATGTCTTTGCTTAAAATACTGTTCTTGTTGTTTTCATCATTATTATGCTGTCATTTTTATGTTGCCTCCACTTACAGTGCAAGACAAAAATAGGGATACGTAATAATGTCAACTGGTCTTTGCTGCAGAACTAACCTGTAAAACTCATCAACTTTATTTTCGATATCTTTTGCAATTAGCTTGTCAAATGCTCCATCCATCCAAACTCTATACAATCTCCTCCATCTGTGGATTTGAAATATAAGTCTTGAGAATGGAAATATTATGTTCTGTAACAAAAAAGAAAATATATGTTTTATAATTACACCATGTATTCAGTAGAAGACATAGAGGTGAACAGAAATACAGTATATAGTAATTTCAAATTGATAACGTCGAAAAAAACCTACTTTGTAGAAATATTTATACCACTAAACTATGTCTAACTGGTACTATTTTTTTAGTAAAGAAAATAATTGCTCCCTAATACATCTGACTGTTGCAGCAGCTCAGTATTGCTGTAATATGGGAATTCATTAGGTCCCTCGCCTTGGTGGCCTTTAGATTACATCCCATGTGCTTTCAAAGCTAGGCCAACACACACGTGTCAGAAGAGACACACTATACAACACATTAGTATGTCAGGACAGTGCAACATTACACAACCCACAAGAGCAACCAATGATCTTGTTCCTCTTCTCCACTCTTTACACACTTGCATTGCTCTTAGTGGAGGAAAAGAAACAAGGAATGTGCGACAAAAGACAAAACGTACTGCTCACCCCGTGCACCTTTCGCGTTCTGACCAGAGAGAATACAAAACTGACGGATGATCATGTCATTCTGATTCATTCAGACAATGACCCTGAACCCTCCTCCTCATTAACAAAATCTTAATTAAAATGTATTATTTAAAGAAAGCTCATACTTTTATCTCCGACTATTGCATAGTCAACCTTGCTAACACAACAAAATTATCAACAGTTACACAAAGTGACAGCATCTCACCTTAAGTTCATCAAGCTCCGGATAAGTTGACAGCGGGAATTTGAACAATGCCTCTTCTTTGTTGATCCATGATACTTGGCAATCAAAATCTTTCATCCTCCTCAACAGCTTCATCATGTACTAGATAACAATGTCAAACAGTATGTGAGAAAATTGTATAATAGCACAACATAGTAAAGAAAAAATGAAAAATCCTAAAATATTTGGTTATAAACACTTAAAAATAAAAATGTGTTTTAAAATAGAGTGTATAAGTACTTAATTTAAATATCTGAAGAGTCACTAAAACATTATGATTTGTAAGAGAGTGCTAATATTTGGTACACCAAAATAATAATGTGCTGTGTTACAGTGGGTTCTCTATCCATCGTTTATCGTGGAAATGATAAAAAATTACACTACATAAGGGATTTGAATGGATGTGGTCTTAAAATGCTGTAAAATAAGGAAATGGGGTCCCAAAATGTGTTCAATGGATGCAGATATTTCAATCCATTAGGTTTCAGTTGTGGTGGCACTATTCTCCTGCACACACATACCACGTGCTCGTTGTACCTACGCTGACCACGTGCTCGCACAAACGCGCCCTCTGATTCATCCGTCGTATATTGCTGGATTCGGTATGTCCTCGGCTAGCTGAAAGTTCAGTGATAGAGTTACGAGCTCTTACCTCAGTGTCGTGGGTACGAGAAGAGAAGAGCGAAAA
>PNEQ01068732.1:15062-35482 GCA_003012365.1 Medauroidea extradentata | reverse complement strand
AGTGGTTTGCATCTCTCTAATTTAATTTGACGAACTGTGAGCCAGTTAATTTTATTTCCCTCGGTGTCAATCTTCCTGTTGGTGATCTCTTTCTCTATTTCACTGGTCCCTTTAAAGTCGTCATGTTGCATTTGTGTCACAACAAATTTTCTCTTTTTACGACATCCTTCCATTACCTTTATGTAGTCGTCCAAGGTATGTAGTCGTTGTTGTTGTTTTAGGGCAGATTCCACATCGCCAAAATCTGAATGATTCGGGAGGTACGTGTGACCTGAAACTAAATACTTAAGTGTTACCGAATTTAGTGAGTTCAGATCATCAAACAATGTGTTCATCATTAGTACCATTTTTATATTTCTATTCTGGCCACCACACGAGTCCGACCACAAAATGATGTCTGTCACATTCCTTCCGAGATGAGTAACAATATGCTTTCGCAAGCTGGAACCCACTTCCTGGGCACCTCTTCCTGCAGTGCCTTCAAACCAAACGTAAAATAATTTTTTGTTTTCTTTCCCAGAGTGTATCCCAGTATTATAAACGCATATTTGCCTCTTGTAATAAATTATATTTGTGGGGATTCTAGGCAGAGGCAATGTTTTCTCCATGTCATAACATAACATTTCCACATTTTCACATTCCTTTGCAGTCTTCAGATCGGAATTCATGGCATCTCTTGCTTCTTCAGCTTCTGACTGATGCACATTTAACTCATTCGTAATTGTTTTCTTTTCAATGTTGCTGCAGTTCTGCATAGCTGCATGAGATCTGTCACATGCATTGCATGTATTTTTTTTCAGCTTTTTCCGTTTGATATTAAAATATCTGTGAAGTATCATTCTGTAGCAACTAAAACTTACTGCTCCATTTCCTCCATTTTCCTCTTTGTATAATTCATACATTTTTGATTCTGTAAGTTCTGTAGATAGGTATTCTGTATCACCACTCTCTCGTCTACAGTAGTGTGATTTATACCTAGGAAACTTGTTGATGTGATCCTTAATTTTCTGGATTTCAACTGGAGGAATTCGGGGCACACCTTTTCTGTGAGTTCCTCTCTTGTCAGTTATACAATCGGAGCGAATTTTGTTCTTTTTCTATGTTGACTCGTTTTGTTGATATTCCCAAGGTATGAGTAAACATTTATCTGCAGACATTCACTTTATACAGTTCGTATTTCCTTGTGTATTGTCTTTTGTTAGATGATGACCACTTTCTTTTAACATTCACCTCATGAATATGTGCAGCAATGAAGGCAGTCTGGCAATCATAAGATCCTAAATTCCAATATTTCTCAAAAATTTTGTTTCTGGACTCAATAGTAACATGGTCTTTGCATCGTTTGGGACAGTTGCAATTAAAATCATTGAATTTGCATCGTTTGGGGCAGTTGCAATTAAAATCATTGAATTTCTTGGGACTACAATAAGTACGTTTTACTACGAAATGAGGTTTGTTGCTGTCTTTTAGTTTTTTCCGTGTCTGACATGTTTGACCTACATGCTTTCGTTTTCTCCCCTTTTGAGGCCTACCTACCTACTTTCTTATTTTGAGCCGTTTGTCCATCTAATTGTTGAGTTTCATCATTATTATCTTCATTCTCTTCCTCTATGTCTTTGTTCTCTCTATGTTCATTTTCATTGCCTGAATCTAAATGTGGAGTGTAGTCTGGATCTTGGACACTATCATCACAGTCTTCATCATCATATGCATGATCCTTTTGACAGTATGCATCATGATCTTGAGGTGTTCTACTCTAAAGAAACACACAAGAACAAATATATTAACTTATAGAATTGTTTATCCTCAAGTATTTCAAAATCTACATTGAAAAGAACAAAACCAATTGAACCCCATTCATCCAAGATAGTAGTGTCAAACACATCTTTATGTACACCAAGGCCACTACATAACACATTGTAGAGCTTGACATGGTGTATGTATTTGCATATTAAAAAGCTGAACGTAATAAATATCAAAGCAGCATCAAACAAGCCACATAAATGCATTCACATACCTTATTGTTGTAATGATTTTAGTTATTTTCAGGTGTACTGCCAATAAGAGGCCGACCAATATTAGCACAGTCATTATCATTGTTGGTGGATACAGAAGGAACTTCATCAAGTTGTACATCGTGTGTTATTACCTGAAATAACACAATATAATTAAAAAGTAACAAACATAACACAGTAATACAATATAAGCATACTGTATAATGACGAACTAACCTCTACATGAGCTGTTTCATAGTGTTATAATAATATTGAAGGCATCTGAAGACCATTCAGTATTACCACACTGGTCCTGGCATTGTCATTGCTGGTGGTTGCAGAAGGAACTTCATCAAGTTGTACATCATGTGTTATTACCTGTAATAACACAGATTTGATAGGATCTATACAGTGTTATATTAATGTAGGTATTACACTAATGCAACATGAGCCTACTGAGTTTTGTCATACTAACCTCTACGATGTGAGCTGTCTCTCAGTTTTCTGATATTCCCCATGGCACCTCAAGAACATTCTGTATTGTCATACTGGCTCTCTCATTTTCATTGTTGGTTGTCGTAGAAGTAGCTTCACCAATATTATGTACCTGTAAAAGTACAGTTTTTTCACACGTAACTAGAGCATTTAAAAGTAAAAATTACAATACAGTAAGCCAAATGATTTGTTATACCAAACTAACCTCTAAATCTGCTGGCTTTTTGGTTCCTAACAACTTTGACTGTATTTGAAGATCATTCAGCTTCTTTTCTCTCTCTTCATTGTTTCTTTCTGTACCACTTGCCAATTCTACCATGTATCTCCCTCTTGGCATCAATCCAGACATCTTTAAAGTTTACAACACATCTATTACTTCTTATTACATTCCAACAACTGTTTGTTTTCATAATTACTGTTTACATTAAATGGTGCCAATCACCATAATATCACATGGTTCTGTTTAATCAAGGAAGCAGACTTCACATTATATTATCTTTAAACAGAACCAACCACCAAATATCACTTGGTTCAGTTTAAATAAAAGTAGGAAACCTCTATGCAAAATGGTTGTCGGTTCAAGTGCTCACTGATAGCAGCCATGCCTAGATGTCGCTTGGGTCTATTTATTAAAAGCATTTAGTGTGTTTCATGCATTCAGGTATGGGTGTATCTCAAAAATGTAAAATATGTCGCTTGGTTCTTTTTATATAAAAGCCATCATGTTGGGATCTAGGGCTGCACGGCTCTGAGGGGAATAGCAAACGGTTCCGGTATTAAATGAGTCTATTGCAGCTAAAAATCAGTAAGACAACCCTGAAGACCTCAGAGCACGTGACACGCGTGCGCCCCGACCGAGCTCAACATCGAGACTGAATTGCAAGATGGCGAGCACGTGGCGATCTCCCTCGTGCGCGCCACTCGCCAAATAAAAAGTTAAAAATAGCTTGAGATTGTTTTAGATGAAAGTACATACACAACACTAATGGAAATAATTAATAAAAATTTACTTTGATGAAACACAGGGAATAGATGACCATTTTAGACACTCGTGGATGATAAAGTTGGTAGTAAAGATATTAATGGAACAATTACACAGCACTTGTGTTTGTCGGTACTTAATTGTTTTTGACGTGCCGACAGAACACACACTAGAAAACCTTTTCACAAACTCTTTTCAAAACATAAAAACCTGACAACAAAATTTAAAGTACTGTCTTATGCATCTTTTAGCGCGAGTATGCTGAAAATAACCACGTTACTACGGGAGATCTCTTAAGTCCCTTCCCGTTGACCGTCCCCACTTCAATTCCCTGTTGAGTCATTAAAACTGAAATGTTTGGAATGTTTATCATTACGCTGGTGTGCTACACTGACAAGTTACAGACTAAAACCTACGTGTCACTTACATGGCTAATTTCTCCGTGAGGAGAGAGAGTTCGACTAAACGACCAATGGCCGGTGATACTACGAATGTCTTGTAATTTTTGTGCTTATTAGTTTGTTCATTTGTCTTGTCGTTAATGAGTTACCTCTTGGTAAATTTTGCCACGTGGGTGGGCGTATTCCGATATGCGGATGTTGTGTTCCCGTTCCTACCTGGCTGATGATCCATGCACACGTCGTTGGGTGCACAGCTGACGTAGGGTGCACGGGGGCACTGTTGACAGTGATGGTGGCGCTGTAGGGACAAACGGGCTAGGGTGGTTGGCGTCAAGACTAACAACAGTGGTAGGATTCAGAGAACTTGGAGAAGGACAGAGCGGAGAAAGCAGTAGTGAGGATGGCGAGGGAGTGGAATGTGTTGAAGGAAAATTTGGTGACAGCAAGTAGCATGGGGCAGTTCAGGGAGTGCTTGTTGATGTGAAAGGATTGAGAGGATAAGTACATACCACCGGTTGTCAGCTCAGCACAATTGCAAAGGAATTATTATTATTATTCAATCACCTACAAACCTCCTTCACATTCATCAATTCCTTCGAAAGTAAATTCCACTAACTTGTCAACCTTATAAGCATTGACTGCCTACCCTGTTGTGTTCATCTGAATCTTTTCATTATTACTATCCCATTTTCCTCTACACTCTGTATTAATAAGCAGCCTAACTTACTCTAGCCTCCCTCTAGTATATTTTCTATCAATGAACTCCACCTTAGTACTTTTAACATTAATGATGACCAAAAGTTCCCTTTGTTCCAACTAGCCTGCACTTTCCTTCTCCATTTATTCTTCAACCTCCTGCCCATCTTTGTACCTTTTCCAGTTAAATCACCTCTAATTCCACATGCAGGTCTCACTCTACTGTTGCATACTCACAACGTTCACATTACTATTGTCATATATAACTTTTCCTTCACTACACTTTACTGTTGTCATATATACCTTTTCCTTCACTACACTAACTCCCTGCAATACTCTTCCAAGCGTTTCTACAGTCCTTCTCCATTCGAACACCATTATCTTTACCTGCCTTCTCCACCCTAAGTCACCCTGCAACAACACCCCTTGGTACTTGTAATCTGAAGCTTCGTTTATCTATTTACCTTCCCATCTGTATAGCAAACTTCCTTGTAAACCTAACAGTCATAACATATTAAACAACACAGTAAAAAAATCAACACAAAACATACCCTTGTCACAGAATAAACAAGGAGTAACAGAAGCGACATGGAGTGTCGATTCCTTTTATGTGCACGAACTCATGCCCTGATTGGCTACAGATGCTCTACCATATTCAAAGTGCATTAAAAAGTAAACAATGTATGCAGAATAGTGCTAATTTAGCCATATTTCTGCTGATAATACTGAGGATATTGAACAAATTTGATTACGGAAATGATTGTGATTATTATTTTAATGATGGTTGATTTATACCTGTAATGTTCGACCAACAAAGACCTTAATTAAATTGCATGTGACTGTTGAAATACAGTGCACAGATGTATTTGTGAATGGCTGTAAAGTTTGAGCTTTGTTTTTTTAATGAAGTGTTTGTATTCAAGATTAATTTTTTAAATGCCGAGAGGATAATATTTTGTCTGTGTAAAAAAATTTTGGCAAAAAATCACGTATAAAAATTGTATGGTTGTGTAACAATGCTTGGGTCACGTGCATATGAGAGTTCGTGATAAGATGTTCAGTACTCGTTAATAATATTAATAATAATCATTTTACGTACTTTTCCCGTGATTATTTCGAATATAGTCATGGACGAACGTCAAAATAATTTTCTCCTATTGTAAAGTCATTCTCACGTGCCACAAGGTTTCTTCTTCCCCATTTTCAAATAAACCATGAAACTATATATACATACGAACGACAATTAGGAATTAAACAGTCAAGAATTAAATCGTCTAATATTCCCAAGCTATAAATTAACAGAAAAAATCAATTAGTCCGCAATAATCGTATAACAAACTATAAAGAGCTGTATAAACAACGCACTGCAAACATGGCGTCCGAGTATAAACAAAGAAATAACGAGATCGTGAAATAGCGAGGAATGTCACTTCTGTTATAACTTCCTTAGGGTATGTTTACACTTATATCACGTAAGATGTGTCAGACACCTTGAAATGTTCCGTGTAAAGAGATCTGAGATCGAGTGTGTGACACTAAGGGGAGTATCATGATATAAATTGCGCCAATTTTATCTCTCAAGTATAAACACTAATCGACCTGAGAGCTAGCGTCGGAGAGAGATCTTGAACTCCTGCGATAAGTGTCAACTCTCAAGTGTAAACACTGCATGATTTTCAGTGTCGGACATTTATTGCACATTGTCGCAGACGTTTATTGCATGAAAGTTGGTGTCAAGTATAAACACTTTATATACTCCGAGATCAAGCTATCATACATTTATAGCTGAAGTTGAATGGTAATCAACTTCTGAGAAAAGTGTCAGCACGTTATTTGGACAAACGCAATGGCGAAGAAAGAATGGTCACGTCAGGAAGTTGAAATTCCAATAAGGGATTATGAAATCAGGCCAATGTAGTGGGATGTGACTGCTGCAGAATACAGGGACCGATGAAAAAAAAAATGATGCGCTTAAGGAATTGGCAGAGAAATATGCAACTATCATACAGGAAGTCACACGAAAAATACATAACTTATGCAACCAGTTTAGTAATGAACTAAAAAAAAAGTAACAAATTTAAATCTGGTCAGGGAAGTGATGAGAGTTATAACTCTAAATGGCCCCATTTCCAAGCCATGCTATTCATTCAGAGAACCTTGACTAGTAGACCCACGCAAGGAAATGTCTGCAATGTGAGTATTTGTCTCTGTTCCCGCACAAATTGTTTGTGTTTCCCAGCTTGCAGAACGTCATGATAGTGACATTGATGAACTAGGCCTAACTGATGATGAAAACCAGGAACAATCTATTATTCATCCTAGTCTGGAAGATATTTAATTCCGAGCCCTTTTGTGAATGTCTAAAATCTTATGGCTATATTTTTTATGCAAAAAATACCCATTTGCATGTTATTTGACTTTAGTCACCGTACATTTCATAACCTGTGGTTAAACAGGATGCAACTAACATCTTTGTAAGAAAAAACATACTACTCACTCCCCATTCCCCTCTTACTAAACACACACACACCTAACGGATACCAATAATGTGGGTAAAAATGGATGTAAAATACCCCAACTTTGAAATCTGTGTCTGTTAAGGACCTATAAATGTTAGTTATTATTGCCTTTCTGATGTTTTTGTAAAGTGAGATGCCAACATGTTTTATTTATTCAACAAAATATTATGTCAGTTAAACACTTTTAGGGAATGATAGAAATAACTTAAATGCAAAATTATATTTTTTATTTACTACACTAAACAACTTATATGATAATTTGAGAATCAGTATAGATAGTGAAATAAATAAACACAAGAATGCAATAACTTATTTGGAAATTACGACTAATATGAAACATTTATATTTGGTAAACAATTCTGACATTGCACAAACTGTTTCTTATCCATTTGACAGATGATTGACACAAAAACCACTACCTCTGTAACAATAAACAAACATATAATTTATTATTTGGTATACTGCCAATTCACTTCACCCTCTGGAGAGACAAAGTACTCCCTATATTCTTCCCTAACATCTTTGGCATTGAAAGAATAGTTTACACTACCCTGGCGTTCAATGGGTAGTAGGTTTTCTGTCGGCATTCCTTCGTCCCTCCATGTTCCGCATTCAACTTGTCCTATCTGGGCATTTACAGAGTCCATTGTTCCTTCTGGTGCATACACCTCTTTGGATGACTTCTTAGAAATGAGAAAGTTGTGCAAGCTACGTGTTGCAAACACAACTGCATCCACTCGATCTGATGACAAAAGCAACGGCTTCCTTAAAACTGTAAAAACGGCCAACATAGGGCCAAAAACATTTTCTACAATTCGCAGTGCTCTGGATAGCCTGTAGTTAAATATTCTTTTGTAACCTTCAGCATTGTAGGGGAATGGCTTCAGCAAATATGGTTTCAGGGGGAAGGCATCGTCGGCAACAATAACATTTGGTACTGGCAAATGATTCCTGGCAGTGGAGACTTCTCAATGGCTGCTAAACAATTTTCCACATGTAATGCAATTCCACTGGCAGCAAAGACCCAACTATCTGATATTCTTCCATTACTACCAATAGATACAATAAGGAATTTGTATTTTGCATCCACCAGAGCCATAAGAATAATGCTGTGTTGCCCTTTATAGTTGTAGTAGTAACTTCCAGCATGAGCAGCGGATTGCATTGTAATGTGCTTGCCATCTAGTGCACCACAATATTTAGGGAACAGCCAGCCATCTTTCTGAAAATGTCGTGCTTATGTTAAGCCAATGAACTGTTGTGTAAGGTGCCTGAAACACAAATAATAAGTAATTAAATATGTAGGCCTGTAAAAATTAAATTTTTAATTTTTTTTTGTTCTCCAGGTTTCCCAGCTTGCAGAACGTTATGATTTTGACATTGATGAACTAGGCATAACTGATGATGAAAACAAGGAACAATAGTTTGTTCATTCTAATCTGAATGATATACAAAGTGTTTCAAGATCAAGCACATCAACCTCCAACCCACCTCTCTCAAAAAAACAATCAACTACCAAGAAGAAGGAAGCTGAGATGATGGAAAAAGCATATAAAACATTAAGTCAGAAAGACGACGAGTTTGATATATTTGGAGCTTATGTTGCCTCAGAAATGAGGCAACTGCCAACAAATGCCCTACAACGTAAATTTAAATTGAAAATACAGAGCAATATTTGAAATAAATGAAGAATTGGTAAATACAGACAATAATGCTGCACATATCCCATGGACAGTGGCTGCTGAATATGTAATTGATAACACAGTGGAAGAATCAGATTTGATAGTTTACAATGGCATGAAACAGTGAATGTTTATTAAAGGGATTTTGTAACTTATTAGAATAGTGCAAAGACATTTGCTTTTGCTCTGTGCAATTAACATTTTATATGCATGTGTGGTTAAGTGACATTTAAATCTTTTTCAATTGAGCGACAGGCAACATTGTTTATAAATATAATAACATAAATTGTAGCTTTTGAAACTGAATATTGCATTTGTTATTCATTATTTGTAGGCCTCATTTTTCTTTATCTATATTCACATTTACTGCTTTAATTTCGTTTAAAACTGTACAATGAAACACAATGTTGTGTACAACCAAATTTATGTTTTAGCATCTGCACAGTTCATTTTGCAGTTTACCTACTAATGATAATATCTACAGGCCTGCTGAATGTATCATTACATAATTTCTTCGGTGAGAGACATTTAAATGTAATTCTCTATTTAATTACTGTCTTATTTAAAGGCACCAGATTTGATTGTTACGCCATAAGAACATCTTAAGGAAGGAAAGGTAACATCGGGAGTTCCACATGGTACTGTTATAGGACTTCTTCTCTTTTTAATTATGATAAGGGGTTTGGGTATAAACACGAATTGTAGTATTCTACTTTTTGCAGATAACTGTGTGATGTATAAGGTGTTTGGAGGGGATGGGGGACTGCATGAGGACATAAGCAAATTGGAACAGTGGACTAATGAGAACGAGATGAAAATTAACTCAAATAAAACTAAAATTTTGAGACACATTGGGAGGGGAGGTGGTGGAGATGAAGGTACAGAGAATGACTGCTAGGTGGGTTACAAATAGGTGAATGGCACATGGTGAGGGGACTGGGATGGGGCACACTGCAGGAGAGGAGGAAAGTGAGTGGCTGGTAAGGATATTTTGGTGGTGAGAGGGATGGGAGTAAGAACACAACTGGGAAACAAGATACAGATAGGTTTATTCAGGGGAAAGAAAGATCATGAGAGGAAAGTACAGAAGGCTGGGGAGAGGATGGAGAGGAAAAAAAACACTATTATAGTGAAGACGATAAAGGAGTGGAATGAGTTAGGGAAGGATGTGATTAGAGTGACAGGAGCAAGGGAGTTTTGGGAAAGGTTGTTGGGGTCGAGAAACCGAGAAGAGGTAGGTTGAGCAATTCCTAGCGACAGGGCAAAAAAAGTGCCTCAACCCTCTCCTAAATACCCCTCCACATATCTATGTAACATTGATTTCCACCATTATAATAAATTTAATGTTTACTATACCTTCATGTAGTCTTCCAATTCTGCAGTTATGGCCTTGAACACTTCAGGAACGATCATGCGAATTGTGCATTTTTGGTATTAGAAAGAGGTAACTGAGACTTGCATACGAGTCTCCTGAAAAAAAAAAATACGAAGAATTAATCCACAAAATTTAATTAGACCTTACAAAAGAAGGAAAGTCAAATGTTCTGGCCTAACTATGAAATGACAGGGCATGTAAACAAGGTAGCTGTAAATAAATATATGTCACTTTTCGTGTGGTACAGAGTAATAAGGGATTCATTGGAAGGAAACTCAAGGTTAAACACTAATTAGGTTCTAGGTTATATGTTTTTAAATTAGGTTCTATTAATCTTCCAATGGCCCCTATTCTAATCCTTACAATATGTTTCACTTAACAAGTTAATGACTTTAATATTTTTATTTTACCTGAGGCTAGAAATCGTAGTGTAAGTGCAAGACGTTCGTTCGCTGGAATAGCTGCCCGCAATCTGGTGTCTTGTTTACAAATGATAGGGCTGACTCTGCTTAGCAGTTCTGCAAATGTGGCTGGAGTCATTCTTAAAAAGTTTCGAAACTGGGCAGGGTCTTCTATTAGTAGCTCTTTCATTAACATTTGGTATTCACCTAACTTATGCCGCCGCAATATCCATTCACGAACCCATGCAGAACGTTTTTTTCTCTCCTTAGTTCTGCTATTTCCTACAATTACAATTAAAGCAGCAGCAATCTTGTGATGTTTCATTTCCATGTTTAAAGGGCTAAATGTAAACAGAGCAACAAGTGATTCTCAAGTGTATACAGGTTAGCAACATTCAACTAGCAAGTGACTCTCAGACATTATTTCCGACACAAATGTCATGTAAAAGTGTCTTAGGTCTAAACACTTCCTGATTTTTCTCTCAGACACGTGACATTTCTGTCAGGATATAAGTGTCAAGTGTAAACGTACCCTTATTCTGTGCCCTTGAGATGTTAGTTTCGGTTTTCTGAAGCAATCCGATGTAAAGTGTCCCGAACAAATTTTGTAGCTTCGGTACATGTAATCTGGTCCATGTTTCCTAAATAATTTATCCAAATCATCCCTCCAGCAGCTGTACACCCACTTCTGGCATCTGTAAAGTTATAAATACATTAAACATATAATTTTGCTAGTTAAACTGTTTATTAATCCTAATGTATGCAGTAACGTTTTTTTCTCACTTACATGTCGCGATCCTTCGGAAAACGGAAAAACGACTTAGTACAATTCGAAATAGTGTAGTTAAAACAGTTATATACTGCATAAATACCACCTGCCATAGTATCTTACTAATGAAAATCGTTCGCTACAACCGTTAAACCAATATCATAAAATACGCATTTCCCACAAAAATACACATAGCCATACTGTTGGGTCCAGATAAAATCTACCCGATTTTTACCTCCTCTCTAGTGTTAAATACATCAAAATTATCCCTGGAACTCACTGCATTGATAAATGAAAACAATATATATCTTTCTCCTATTTATTATCACATCAGGAAACAAACAAACTTTTCTTGCTCTTTATCCATAGAGCTAATATCAGAATAGACTCTGCACTTCAATTACATTTTAAACCTTGACTATAAATAAATATTGTTCTCATTTCCAACATCCTCCCACCTTTTGATTGGGGATTAAACAATGCAAACATATCAGAAAATGTTCTCTCTTGAATCAAATCACATATCCCAAAAGTTATCACAAAGTTCAGTCGTCAGTCAATCGTAAAATCTTGATGGATACCTTATAATTCTACCACTTCTTGTGACTATCATCCCTTTTTCATCAGTATGATCCTCTGATTTCCCACTTTTCTCTGCAACACTCACAGGTTCTGAAATATATAGAGGGTAGAGTCGTTGTATTGGTCTCAACATTTCACCTGAGATGGTCCTCACACATGCCACCCTGACCCTACCATCCTTGCCTGGAAACGCATTTATCACTCTAGCTAAGGGCTATTCAATTCTCCTTTTTCCGTCACAGCCGATGAGAACTACATCACCTACTAGGATTAAATTCTTTGTAGCACCCCTGTTTTTGCGATGTTGTACCAACTGACCCAAATACTCTGTACGGAATCTCTCTCTGAGGCTGCTCCTGATAAACTGCAGATAATGAAATCTCTTTGACAAGTTAATTTCATCCAACCTGTCCAAGTCAGCAACTCTCACCATTTGCACGTCTTGAATGAACATAGCTGGAGTTATTGGCGCCAGGACCTTCGATTCATCTGACAAGTAGGTTAGGGGTCTAGAATTTATTGTGGCCTCACAATCGCACAACACACTTAGCATTTCCTCATAACTTAGTGAAGCCTTGCCTAATGTGTGTCGCAACAATTTTTTTTTATCATCTGCACCATACGTTCCCACCAACCACCCCACCAGGGTGTTGTGGGAGGAATGAACTTCCATTGGATTTGCATCATTGCAAATTCACATTCAATCATTTTCCGATCGAGTGTCGACAACAAGTTAAATGTTCCTGTGAAATTAGTTCCATTGTCACTGTAGACAGTCTAGGGTCTACCATGCCGGGCTACAAACATGCGCAGACAGAGAATGAAACCCTGTGCAGACAGAGAATGAAACCCTGTGCAGACAGAGAATGAAACCCTGTGCAGACAGAGAATGAAACTGTTTGTACTGAAGGACATAATTAGCTCTAAGCGCACAGCCCGATACATTGCACAAGTGAAGAGCACTATCCACACTTTGAAACCATCTCGAAGCATCAGTGACCCTGCCAGGTCAATGCCTACAACCTCAAATGCAGATGCATCTCTCACTCGATCTTCAGGTAGGGCGGCAGGCGTTGTTTCAATATTTTTTGCCTCGTGTTTCCTGCACTTCACACATTTTAGGAGGATGCTACGAAAGGTTCGTCTACCTCTTAGGATCAAAAATTTTTCATGTAGTTTGGCCAAGAGAACCTGAGTTCCTGTATGAGCCATCCTGTTATGCCTCAAGAATCAGAAGTTTGGTCACTTTGTGATTACTAGGTAAGTTCATCGGGTACCTGTAGTTCTCTGTGTCCTTGCGAGTAGTTAGCTTCGACTCAACTCGTAAAATATTCTCTCCATCTTCAAAAAAGCACAATGTCTTCAGGTCAACTAACCCTAACTTATTCTGTCGAAATGCTTCCCTCTGCATCATCTTCACGACTACCTTTTCCGACGATATTATTTCATTGCGGACAACTCTCCTCTTTGTCGATCCTCTGGTTTTACTGGTACATTCCCTTTGAATCTTAAAATCATTGCCATTATCCTTAACAACTTCTGATAGCTGGAACAGTAGGTGAGATACCATTCTTCTTTGATAAAAGTTAAAGTAGAGACAACTTCAATGTCTCCATCACCATTGGAGTCTATGATACTGGGCAGGGGTTCAGATTTTGGCCAGGCATCTTCTTTAGCTCGCAACCAATCAGGACCCTCGCACCAACTTGAATCCAATAAAGTATCCACTGAACATCCACGAGATGGGAGATCAGCTGGATTAAGATTACCTGGAATATGCCTCCAATCTCCAACATTCGAGATTGATATTATCTCTCTGTCCCTGTTGTTAACGAAGGTACGCAATGGCTCTCCTTTTGTGATCCATGATAGAGCAATAGACGAATCACTCCAGAAATACACAGGCACATCTACCAACGCCATGCTCTCCCTTACTGCCCGAGCAAGTCGTGCTCCAATACAACATGCCAGCAGTTCCAATCGCGGGATGGTGATTTTCTTTAATGGAACAACTCTTGATCTAGCTTGTACCAGCTGGATGCATACTATTCTGTTTTTACTTTCACTTCTTAGATAAACCACAGCCGCATATGACAACCGACTGGCATCACAGAGTACATGTAGACTACACTTCACAGACATTCTTGGTATTGATAAACCTCTTGGAATTTTTACTTCTTGTAATCTTGATATGTCTTTCACTCACTTAAGAAACTTCAATCTCAAGTCATTTTGTACATCTGCATACCAGCTCAATTTCCTTCCCCAGCTTTCTTGTAGCAAAAGCTTGGGGATTAGCGTGACTGGGCAAGAGAAACCTATTGGATCAAATACCATCTGTGTCAATGACAAAATCATTCTTCTGGTAACATGTTCTGAAAATTCTGCTTCACTTACAGCACAAAACAGTAAATATTTATGCTTGTCAAATAACAAACCAAGTACAATGGATGTCTCACAACTTATTTCTTCTGTTGCCAAGGTAGTGTGCTCCCAACCTCTCAAGTCGAACTTGGCTTCAGCCATGACTTGCGAAGCACCTCGCATGAAATCGTTCATCTCTTCTATAGTATCTACTGAAGTTAAACAATCGTCCATGTAGAACGACTTCTTGAGTTTCTCCACCGCAGTTTTTAACTTGGTGGAACAATTGTCTAAATTATGGTTGATTACTGCTCCCAAAATAAATGGGCCGCAGTTTAGTCCGAACACAACCCGGCAATGACGATAAACTACTATCTTCTCGTCGTCATCATCTGCCCACCACAGAAATCTCAAATAATCACGATCCTCTTTGCAGACAGACACTTGCAAGAAAGCCTTCTTGATATCAGCCATAACTATTATTTCCTTTTCTCGAAAACGCATTAGTACTGAAGGAATCAACTCTAACAAGTTGGTCCTTTGCTAATCAATCTTTGAGCGATAAGCTTCCCTTTCTTTTGCAAGAAGCATCTAAAAAAAGGCCTGATCTTTGTTGTGGAGCAATTTTTGAAGACTCCTCTATGTGGCAAGCAATGTCCACGGTTATTAAGTTCCTCCTTAGGAACTTCTTCAATGACACCTTCTTCTAACCATGTCTTAAAAACTTCGTCGTATCCCGAGTACCTTCCATCAGACTTCAATCTTGCAGTCATGTTTGCTAATCTTCTTTCTGCAACTTCCTTGTTCATCGCAAGTTCTCCTCTGTTCTCTAACCATGGAAGATTCATTTCATACCTGCCTTCGCAATTTATGGTAACTGTCTCTTTGAAGTGATCTAATACAACGATATCCATCTCCTCTTTTGTCTTAGTTTCACAAGGATCCCTTATTCCGAGTACATCCAGATTCCATAAGTCAGGTAGTCTGAGGCTGTTGACAATCAGAGTAGTTACTGCATTGGTGCAATTAGTATCATTTACCTTTTTAGAGATTGACCCCATGACAACCCATCCGAACAAGGTCTCCATCGTAGTAAGTCCGTTTCGCGACTGGTGGCATTTTCCAGTGTATAGTCTTCCTGCAAAATCGGCACCAATTAACATTTCAATAGCAGGTTGTCCTTCGCCTACATCACATAGCAGTATTCCCATTCCTCTTAGTTCATTTACAACAACTCCACATTTGACCCTAGGAATCGGTCCACAAATAGTTGACTGGCTCAGTACTTCAGTGTTACATGAATGACCTCCTTTTAAGCTGGCAAGTGTCACATTGTAACACTGATGTTCTTCTCTTTTTGTTTGAACACATCCGAACAATACTTGGGCTAGAGTTTCTGATCCAATGATCTCACAACCCATTACTTCAGCAGTCCTCTTCAGTATGTAAGAGCGCTGCGATCCGATGTCTATTAGAGCTCTGACTATCTTAGTTTTTCCCTTCACATCGATTTTCAAGAGTAAAGTCTGTAGCAAGACTTCTTGAGGACAACTTTGGTTGGATAGAACACTAGATCTTTCTTCATTCCTCTTTTCCTCAAGGTTCAAATCTACAGATCCTTCACCTTTAATAAGCACGTCAGGCAAGTCATGGCACATCACAGCCTGGTGTCTCCCCCCGCATATTACACACTTCACACTTGCCTTACAGTCTTTCGACATGTGTCCAAATTTTAGACACACAAAGCATGCTGTTCCCTTTACCTTGGCCTCCCTTTTCTTGTCGAAATGAATTCGTCTCGCCTGAAAGCACTCTTTGCTTTCGTGTGACTTTTGACAGAAGATGCACTCTTCTCGTCTCCTGCTGTGCTTCTCTGCAGCAAACAGATTATTCGCAGTAGGCACACGTTGACCTTCAAACCGTTTCGGTTTCATCTTGACTTCTTGATTTGCCAAAACCCTAAAACCAGTTTTTGCCAATGAAATTCTTTCCTCTCCTTCCACTTCGCATCTTAGAAAATTTAATAACTCTTGTAATTTTCCGCTGTATGTGTTTGAATCACTGGTTATGGTTACATTATCTTTAACCTCAGAACGACTTGTGGGACCCCGCGTCCAAGCCCTCAGTATCTCCTCTGGTATGCACGACTCCACGAGTGGAAACAGCATAGCAGCATACGTGTCCTGTGTCATTCCTATTGACTCTAAAGCCCGCTAATGCGATTCCAACCGATCATATAGCTGAGACAGATTCATTCTATCCTTTCCAACTGTCACGTTTTTTTATCACAAGTCCTTGAAGCTCTCTGACATAATATTCAATTAACAATTCTTCTCTGCCAAATGGAACACGCAAGCAATCTATCGCTTTCTTATAATTGCTTGCTGTTGGTAGAAAGCTATCTACAATATCCCTTGCTCTAGTCCCAGCAATTGTAGACTGAATTAGATATTGAAATTTATCCACTGGTTCAATTTCTTCATCCTCGACAATGCTTTTAAACCGGCTACAAATCCCTAACCAGTCTTTCGCACTTCCTCCGAATATTTTAAACTTAATTTTCGGCAACATTAACTTTTTCCGACGAGAATCTAGTGACGAGCACTCAGAATTACCTTCATTTTCACTAGGTGCAACTTTACCTACTAACTCTTTGTAATATGCTTCATTTTTTAATTATGCTTCAATCATCTTGTCTTTATATTCTTCTATGGCTAAATATTCCGCCTCGTATAAATCACTTCTGTCGCTATCTTGTAATGCGAGATCGAGTACTCGTTCGTCTAGTAAACACATTTCTTGATATACCCTTTCTAACTTCTCAAATAAAAAGTTCACTTTATTGTCATCATTTCCACTTACCTCGTCAACAGAGTGAATTGAATGTTTTCGTGAAAGAAATACTAACAGGCTTTCGTTGCTTGTTGAGGACTTTCATCTTCTGTCGTTCAATGTACACATTTTCACTTCAAATCAGATACTAACGACAAATCACGTCGGTGTCACCAATTATGTTGGGTCCAGATAAAATCTACCCGATTTTAACCTCCTACCTAGTGTTAAATACATCAAAATTATCCCAGGAATTCACTGCATTGATAAATGAAAACAATATATATCTTTCTCCCTTAGAGTAAATATAGGGTAGAGGAAGTATCCTCTATACATCTGCGTAGGAAATAGTGTGTTCAACATGTGTCACGTGACTTTAGTGAAATATGCGCGGGAAATTTGAAATAATATTGATAGGCAAGATAATAATAGCTCAGTAATCACATCTATGTTGGGTTATTTTGGTCCCTTATGAATATGTTAACTAAGGAGGACATACAACCATATTATCGCATAGTATAATTGCGTAGAAATTTCAAAACGACAAATGTAAACAATGTATGCCACGTTACTGTTTTCCTTAACCCAGCTGTTTTTAGTAAAAAGTAAATATTAGCTACATACTTACTACAAGGTTTTGAACTGAGATCTTGGTGACACCACATGACTAAATATATATTCTGGAAGGTACGCCATGAGTTTCAAACAACACCGACTACATTTTTACGCCGATAAAACATAAATAAACGACACCAAACTTTCGAGACCATGTTGGACACACATTTGTGACGTCATGCTCCCTCTACTATATATTACCTCTATGCTTTCTCCTATTTATTATCACATCAGGAAACAAACAAACTTTTCTTGCTCTTTCTCCATAGAGATCATATCAGAATAGACTCCGCACTTCAATTACATTTTAAACCTTGACTACAAATAAATTTTGTTCTCGTTTCCAACCATGGTCTAAGAGGAAGAGGTCTTGACACTGCCTATGCTCTCCAGCAAGAGAAAGTGACCCCTTCATGTCGCCGAACGCTAGTAGTAATTTGGTGGAAGATTTGTCTTGTTTACATCTCGCATTTTAACATTTTTTCAATTACTCACATAAAATAATGTTAATAAGGTAAACTGATATAGTATATACATGTTCCGTGTCCGTAAATGCATGCGCATGTGTGGAACTATTTATAAAAGTAGTCTGAAGAAATATATTGTGTATAATTATTTTAGTGAACACATTCGCACAAAAACTATCATTTCGTGCCCTACAAAATTTTAGAATCGTTGCAATGTGCATCTACATTTAAAATATTTAAAAACTAAATTTTACTGTTGTAAAAAATTTATTCCAATAAAAATTTACGTTCCCATTTTTTTCTTTCATATAATACTCGTAATTCCGGTAACAACTTCACATTTTAAGCTAAGCCAAATACAAAAACGGTGTCAAAGACCGTGTTTCCAACACATACCAAAACAAAAGTTACGCCACTTCACGCCGCGAGAGCGCAGGGCACGCAATGTTCACACGAAAATAGTCAAGCTGTCCGGTATTAGTCTCTATTGTATTTGCCTAAATCTTTGATACTGCCTCCATGGTAAAGAAAGAAGTCATGTGTGTCGTGATAAGTCGTGTTTGATTTTTAAGTTAAGTTTATAATATGTTACTATGTTGTTAAGAATTGTTTGTTAAATTGGGACACATTTAGTTTTGGATTAAAAATCTGCTGTCAGTTGCGGAGTTTTTGTTTTGTTACAACAGGAGTTGAACGTTCTGAGTATGTATGTTGTGTTTGCTGTTATGTTGATGTCCACTGAATCACTAAATATAAACAATGGTGTGTTGATAATAAGAGGCAACGTACAATGTTTTCGGGCTGCTAGTTGTGGTTTTGTATTATTTTTTACATACTTTGGTTTTTATCTGTATCGAGTGTTATTGGTGCTTCTTTCTGCCGTTATGGAGTTTTGTTTTCAGCCTCTTGCATTTGTATTATTTTGGAACAACCAGACGTTATTTTGCTAATGTTTTGTTTTCAGGTGTGTCGTGTAGTTGTTTTGGATGGATAAAGAAAATTCTCTGCTAGACAGCTGCACGTCTCGTAAACATAGTGAGAATAATCAGTTTGGAACTCTAGCGGACGACATAAATATAGACCTCCTGCCAAATTTGAGCTCGCCAACCAGAACTTTGGAAGACCTTGGAGAGTTCGAAGAGGCCGTAAATTCTGTTGATTGTGTAACTAATGACCCTGACCCTAATATACAATCTCCTCAAGCTATGGGCATTGAAAATGCGTGGTAAGAGCAGAAATTATTTGCATGCTAACAGTTAAGATTGTTTCCCATTAAGAGTTAAGTTTGGTGTAAAACACTTAACTGTAATACTTGCATTTGTGTAACATTCAGGTTTTTATATCGTGATATTGCGAATGTAAACAAAGTCTTTGACACAAATCGCTGATTTTAAATGATGTCGCACATTTTGTCACATCTCTTGTCCTCTGTCAAGACACGAACACTGAGCCCAGGCGAATGTCTTTGAAAAAGTGAGGAGGAGGTGTCCCTGGATGTGGAAAAATATTGATATTTCAGTCATTGTTTCAATGTAGCATTGCAAAGTAAAAAAAAGTGGAAGGTGTTTTTGTTTTACCATCAGAGACCAAATAATTGTATGCAGTATTTATTTTACTATTTATCATACGTGTGGCAAACTGTTGTGTGGTATTTTAATTGCATTACAGTAGAGGCATAAAGTGCAGTGTAAATTTATCTTATTTATGCTTTTCTCTTCTGAGAACTGGCAGCAGACACGAATGCAGAGAACAATTTTTTCCAGGAAATCAGAATGGCTTAGAGGTTAAAATAATAGAGCTGCCAGAACTTTCTCATAAATAAAATTTTGTTAGACCATAGTAATTATTAAGGCAAACCCATACCTCAATACTGTAGTGAAATTAAAATTATTGGATGTTAGTTTTTCGTTTCGTTGTTACACATTCCTTCAATTTATTCTCAGCGAGAAACAGTTCTTCTATGACATCTCAATTTGCATCATATGTGGATTTTGTATTCCAAATTGTATTGTGACTCACTTTAACAGTGATGGTAGTTCTATGTAATATTAAAACACAACTCATCACTAATTTTTGTTTAATGTTACCAGTTTCAGATATTAAGTTAGTACATTTGTGAGAAAGGAATATCAAACAAGCATGGACTACAGTGCGTATGTAGAGAGAGTGGTAGGGGAAGGGCAGGGCTATTATTGGGGGAAATTGTTAGTGTATGTTACAAATGTGAGTGTGGGGGGGGGGGGGGG